>JAVTVY010009676.1:0-44252 GCA_036873755.1 Hanleya hanleyi
GGGTACAAATGTGGGAGGTGGGTACAATACACCTCCCACTAGCGGTTTCACTGACATTGCAGCTACATGTAGTAAAGATGGTTTTACACACTGCCTGTCAGTCATTTCTGTATGTCATATGTGGGAGGTGGGTACAAATGTGGGAGGTGGGTACAATACACCTCCCACTAGCGGTTTCACTGACATTGCAGCTACATGTAGTAAAGATGGTTTTACACACTGCCTGTCAGTCATTTCTGTATGTCATATGTGGGAGGTGGGTACAAATGTGGGAGGTGGGTACAACCCACCTCCCACAAATGTGGGAGGTGGGTACAAATGTGGGAGGTGGGTACAACCCACCTCCCACAAATGTGGGAGGTGGGTACAAATGTGGGAGGTGGGTACAACCCACCTCCCACAAATGTGGGAGGTGGGTACAAATGTGGGAGGTGGGTACAACCCACCTCCCACACATCACGCATGCGCACACATCCAATACCGCCCCAATACCGCCCCATTTTTTACACTTATGACGTCACACGCATGCGCAGTGAGGCGCTATTCTATCAATTTACGCCTTGTATACTACTAGCGGAGTCGCACAGTTGACCGTATATTTGTCATCTTTGCTGACGATATCAACAATGGTGGACAACGTGTTCCAGCCGAGTTGTATATCCATAAACAGCACAGGAAGAGTTGTTTAAATTCCTCACTAAAAACAGTGATTTCCTTTCACCAAAACAGTAAACTGTAAAGAGAACAACTAAGCGGTGTCAGTTGCAGGTTCTTTCATATCTGAACTAGCTTCGAGCTTAGAACACATTGAACAGGTGTCCAGTCTTCCATCAATGTTCTAAATGGATAGATTAATGTTCATTATATGTATGGTGACGCTAACATTTTCCCCCCAATTTATCATGTTGATAATTATTTTGAAAAAGCATTTCAATGAAACTAAACCGACCCAAGTGTCAGTTGGGCATGGTATTTCTTTAACTGTTAGGTTTCATATTTGAGTCTTCCCTATCTATAAACAAACCGTCAGTAAGTTGGATTGTGGGTAGGTATAAACTATATTTTATTGAGTCAAGGATATGCGAACAGGTCTAGTTAGCCCACCTCATGCTAAAAACGAATCAGGGCATTAAATCATCTTATCGCCGCATTCTGTTTTTTTTCTGATAAATATCTCATATTTTTCAAATTACATTTCTTATGAATCCGGTTACAATTTAGAAGTGCATATAACTTTTTTCATCTTCCCGGCACGATTGTTTGCATTTCCGTGTATGGAAGGACATGTAATTCAGTATAAAATTCTACACAAATCTATCACAATTTGTAACCGAGGTTCAGATGGCGAAACAATTATTCATCAAATTAGAACTTTGAAGCATTGGCTATTTTCCTGCTCTGTAATATATTTCAGTAAAAAAAACGATCCGTGTTTCCTTGATAAATAGGTGCTTAACTGGAAGCTTTATCGGATATGAAAAACAACTGCTACCGACTAAACAGGTTTCTAAAGAGAATTATTGTTTTCATTAAGGATTTAGCAACTGGTTGGGTGCAGATCGATAATGTACTCCACAGCTGAAACACCCTGGTCTACTTTTGTTACCGTGTTCAGTAAAGCTGTGAACACACCGCCTCTTTCTGGCTGTTTAAATTATTGCCTTTGTTTGTGACTAATCTTTGTAAATTTTTCGCCCCTTCAATAATATTAAAGGAAGCCCAATCACAGAAGTTTCGATCTGCCCTCCGATGACTTTTTATAAGAAAATAAAAAGTCATTGGAGGGCAGACCGAAACTTCTATGGTTGGGTTTCCTTTAATATAGTGATGGGGCGAAAAATACAGAATTCTGTTGAACAATTACTGAACTTCTCGACACAGTGTCACAATGGAGAATAAAGATACTCCTTAAATACATTTCAGGCTTCAAATTTATCAAATACAATTATTTTTTGTATGTGTTCGGTACTTTGCCCTTATTATTCTCGAATGAAAAGGTTCAGATGGTGAAACAATTATTCATAAAATTAGAACTTTGAAGCATTTGCTATTTTCCTTCTCTGTAATATATTTCAGTAAAAATAACGATCCGTGTTTCTTTATGCATCAAAATTGAATAAATTGTGATGATTAATGTCCTCTATGTCTGAACAAACCTTTATGGGTCAGTCGGTTGGGGTCAGTAATGTGTTTTATGTCAAGAGCATAGAAAATACACCGCGTAAATAAGGCAATACAATATTTGAACACATGGCAAATAGAGTACATTGTGTGAATAAAACTTTGAAAATAGTCTACATGTATCTAATAAGGACAATAAGTGTAATAATTGGAAATATTTATTAAGAATGTCAAATCGCGTACTCTCAATGCATGCCATATTTGAAGCTCATTTTTTGTTGAATGAGAATATATAGTTTTTCCTCGCCGAGTTGGGCAGTGTGATAGTCAAAATGGATATGGTCATTAAACTCTTTTTATCGCTGCATGTATTTTCTTCTGACAAATTCTTCATATCATTGGGATTAAATTTGTTATGAAACTGGTAACATTGTAGAATTTACAAGCGTCTAGTCCGTCATCCATAATTCAGCCGTCGTCCATTAGAGAATATCCGCGTCCATAACTTGCTCGATCTTTTCGGAACGATTTTAGCATTTCCGTGTCACTCGTCCAGAAAAGACAGGCAAATAAATATAAAATTCAACTGCAAATCGTTCGAAATCCGCTATCCAAAGCTGACACATTTTGTAGCCGAATATCAACTGACACACCGAAACTATGTTGACGAAACATTTATTAGTGGAATTAGAACTCTGGAGATTTTGCTATTTTCGATCTCTTCTATATTTCACAAAAAATAACGATAACATCTATAATCTGCAAGAGTCAAAATTGAATAAATTGAATGATTTAATATCCCAAGACAATATTTTGACAGTATAATGGTTTTGCTTCTATATCCCTATATATGAACGACAATCGATTCCATTCTGTGGTTGATATACCATTATAATATCCCCACAGACAAAGATTATTTTGATAAGTAATATATATTAACCATTCAATCCATCCATTAGAACACTGATGTAAAAGTGGACCTTTGATAAATGTGTTCTACAACTCGACACTAAATCGTATATAAAAGGATGGCCACCTGTTACCGATTCAAGAGGTTTCTATCCGTTTAACTGTTTTCGCCAAAAAAGAAATACTGTTATCATTAAGGATGTAGCTACTCTTATGGTGCAGATTGAGAATGTATACTGCATAGTTGGAACACGTTTGTCTACTATTGTTACCGTGTTCAGAAGTACACCGTCTTTTTCTGACTTTTTCCCTTTATCGCCTTTGTTTATCACTAATCTTTGTGTAGTCTTCGTACCATTACTGATGTTAAAGGAAACCTAATAAGAGGAATTTTATTGTGTGTTGGACAATTTGCTGAACTTTTGGACATGGTGTCACCATGGAAAATAAAGGTACTCCTTAAATACATGCCATACTTATTCGGAACTGACGCATGGAAAGCGAAACACAGACGCATAGAAAACGAAACACAACCAACATTCATTTGTTTAACATGTTTAAATCTGTATATTTATTATTTTATTTTATTTTTTTATTTTTTTTATTTTTGCACTTGAGGTTAATAATTAAAGGGACAGATCTAGTTTATCTGGAATTGCAACAAAATTTGTTCCTGGGTGTCAATGTTCGGTTTTGTTATACAGTTGCTAAATTTTCCACATTTTGAACAAGTTCTGACTGGATTTTGCTTTGGTGTAAAATAATTATTGACTTTATCTTCATTCTAATAATCATCAACTTATAGGTGATATTATTTGTGTCACAAGACAGATGTACCGCCGTTGATGTGATAATTACACACAATGCTGCTGCGTTCTACAATGATTTACAAAGATCATCAAGGCGGGCAAAATTAGAGGTGGTGGAGTTCAACCCAGTTAAAACCAAATCTCTCTTATTCTCACGAAATGTGAACTCAACAGATCACCCACCTCTAAAATTCAATGAGACAAAACTGGAGGAAGTTTGACAACACAAATATCTTGGTGTAACGTTCAACTCAATCGGAAGTTGAACGTCACAGAAGTTTGAAATGCAAACTAAAACGGAAAAGTCTTGCAATGTTATTCAATCTATACCCATATTTGGTTATCCTGATGGAGCAACTGTGCACAGTACCAAACTAACGTCTATTGATCATTCAATCTACACCCATATTTGGTTATCCTGATGGAACAACTGTGTGCAGTACCAAAGTAACGTCTATTGATCATTCAATCTACACCCATATTTGATTATGCTGATGGAAGAACTGTGCGCTGTACCAAAGTAACGTCTATTGATCATTCAATCTACCCATATTTGGTTATCCTGATGGAACAACTGTGTGCAGTACCAAAGTAACGTCTATTGATCATTCAATCTACACCCATATTTGATTATGCTGATGGAAGAACTGTGCGCTGTACCAAAGTAACGTCTATTGATCATTCAATCTACCCATATTTGGTTATCCTGATGGAACAACTGTGTGCAGTACCAAAGTAACGTCTATTGATCATTCAATCTACACCCATATTTGATTATGCTGATGGAAGAACTGTGCGCTGTACCAAAGTAACGTCTATTGATCATTCAATCTATACCCATATTTGGTTATCCTGATGGAACAACTGTGTACAGTACCAAATTAACGTCTTAGAAAACTTACATTTAGATGCTGTAAGAACAATCTGTGGCTCATCTCGCGGGGAGAGTCACGAGCTATACCTCACTGGCATTGCGTAGAAAACATCATAAAGTCAAACTAATTTATAAAATGGTTAATCAGCAAACTCCACCGATTGTCTACCGATTACTGCCTGAATATGTACGCGAACATAACCAGTATCCCATCAGAAACAACCAAAATATCCACAAGATACGATGTATAGGTAATCAACATTACCACTCATTTATCCCATCTGCAATAGAACGATACCGATTTACCTATTCGCTCATCCCTCAACTTACAACTGTTTTCTTGGAAATGTAACAACGGGCATAACGTCGCCAAGCATTTATCGCACAAACGTGTGATTCCGGTCTAAAAAAACGCTTGTTGGTGATATATAGGTTTCAGTTGAGTAAACATTGCAATTTAATATCTTTCTAAGTACCGTTGGAACTCAAAATGTAGATATGGGTCTATCTCTTGCAACTATAATACCCTGATTTGAATGGCGTTTTCAACTTGTTAAAGACAGTATTCACGGTAAGTACTTAGGCTTTGAGTTGCTATGAAATAAATGGTTAAATTTCGTTTGTAGTATTCTATAGAAATATATTTCATAAGAATTATTACAGCATCCTTTAAACCACATAAAATCCATCATGTAATAGAAGTGTGCTGCATTGGTGTTCAAAAAAAGTATCTTTAAACAATGTTAAAATGTCGGTAATATTCTTATATACAATATTTAATTCCGTTTCTCTCAATTCTTCA
Source organism: Hanleya hanleyi (assembly GCA_036873755.1). NCBI lineage: Eukaryota > Metazoa > Mollusca > Polyplacophora > Lepidopleurida > Hanleyidae > Hanleya > Hanleya hanleyi. Next base: position 5,516 of record JAVTVY010009676.1, read on the forward strand.
AAACTTCCATAAGATTTTATAAGAATATAGAAAGAAAAAGTGTCCATGTGCAAAAAAAATGGTAAATAAACTCTAAATTATCAGAAAACAAGCAACAGGTTAAACAGGGGGTTTCTGAGGTGGTTTCAAATTAACTCATATAATAATTATATATTTTCTTGTTGATATAACTTTAAATAGAATAGTTACCATTATACGAGTTGTCAGAGCATTTCCATCATAGCTCTCTAGATGTGTATCTAATACCGCTTATGCCGGTGCTAGGGGCCGTGTGGTCATATCATCCAAGTTGCCACATGAACAGGTACAATAAAAGCGTACCTGAGATACAACACATATCACGAATCGTTAGATTCTTGGTATGTGCTTTAGAATAGGTTAACCAGAAGACTATTCTGTGAAGTCATGTGACGCAGTCAGTATGTCGGCACCTCTTCCCACTTCCTTATATGTGTTGTAATTTTTTCCTGTATATGGCGAGATTCTGCTGGTGGACGTTTCGTCCCCGAGGCCCGCCCCCTGTACAGACCTTTGGTCTTTGATATATGTTGGCATTTGTGGGAAGTTGATGCTGGGTCGACATCGGGCCTTACAGACTAGTCTTTTGTGTTAATTGCCGTCATTTACATCTGACGACGATACAGCTCACCAATCTCCAATGTACGAGTTGTCACAGCGAAACAGCTCACCAGTTACCATTATACGAGTTGTCAGAGCATTTCCATCATAGCTCTCTAGATTTGTATCTAATACCGCTTATGCCGGTGCTAGGGGCCGTGTGGTCATATCATCCAAGTTGCCACATGAACAGGTACAATAAAAGCGTACCTGAGATACAACACATATCACGAATCGTTAGATTCTTGGTATGTGCTTTAGAATAGGTTTACCAGAAGACTATTCTGTGAAGTCATGTGACGCAGTCAGTATGTCGGCACCTCTTCCCACTTCCCTTATATGTGTTGTAATTTTTACCTGTATATGGCGAGATTCTGCTGGTGGACGTTTCGTCCCCGAGGCCCGCCCCCTGTACAGACCTTTTGGTCTTTGATATATGTTGGCATTTGTGGGAAGTTGATGCTGGGTCGACATCGGGCCTTACATACTAGTCTTTTGTGTTAATTGCCGTCATTTACATCTGACGACGATACAGCTCACCAATCTCCAATGTACGAGTTGTCACAGCGAAACAGCTCACCAATTACCAGTATACGAGTTGTCAGAGCATTTCCATCATAGCTCTCTAGATTTGTATCTAATACCGCTTATGCCGGTGCTAGGGGCCGTGTGGTCATATCATCCAAGTTGCCACATGAACAGGTACAATAAAAGCGTACCTGAGATACAACACATATCACGAATCGTTAGATTCTTGGTATGTGCTTTAGAATAGGTTTACCAGAAGACTATTCTGTGAAGTCATGTGACGCAGTCAGTATGTCGGCACCTCTTCCCACTTCCCTTATATGTGTTGTAATTAACACATCCTATTTAGTTTGGTCGTTTAAGCAAACCGCTATATTAATCGCCTTTCATAATTTCGGTTATTGATTGAAATTATAGTTTAAGGGCCGCTTCCCATTCGGATTTCGCGGCCCATCAACTCAATGTTTTATTTTAATTTCGCGGTACATTACTTTGTTTATCGAATATCTTTTCCAGCGCTAAATATATAAATAAATGAATAAATAAATAATAAATAACAATGAGAGATTGGTAGGAGATATAAATAGAAGTAAATGTACAAGTTCGTAAGTCTCTTTTTGGTTTTTGGTCAAGTTATACTGGTAAATATGAGTTCACTGTAATCGCGTGTATGATTCCTTTGTCTTGGTACCCCTTTGTACGCACAAAGCCGTCCAGAAAAAAACTGGGAGAACCATGGGCGTCTTCAGGATTTTTCGGATCGACTTCACTAACGACGCCCTTGGGAACAGGGTGGGTTCTTCCAGAAATCTGTGCCGGTAACAATTGCTTGGAGTGTGTATTGGGGTACAGGACGGTAGGTTTCTGAGGTAGTTTCAAATTAACTCATATAATAATAATTACACCTTTTCTTGTGGATAGTGCTTGAACACATCCTATTTAGTTTGGTCGTTTAAGCAAACAACGCTATATTAATCGCCTTTCATAATTTCGGTTAACCCCCTAAGTTGCGAGTTATTAACCCTCCCACCCGAAGCGAGTTTACTCAAGCCCCACATTCCTCTCGCTGTGACCGTTTGTCTGGCTTGTGTTTCTGTCTAGGGGACGGGCCTAGACTCCGGGGGTCCCGCTTACTACCGTCACCCTTGAGTCTATTATATAAAAGGCACTCGAGTAAATGTACAGTGCAATTATGAATGTTGAATGGAGGTTTTCATATGTCTCAAAGAGAAAACAATTGAGACCCAGTTGGACTCTGCTTCTCTTTATTGGACAGACGGTATGATTCATCGCTATATAAACCTTCCGTTTAGAGCTGTGGTCAGTCAGCACTAGGTATCTTCCTAGACATAGAAAAGGCATTCGACCTAGTATGGCAGGACGGCATAATCATTCAACTAAGCAAACTTGGGATAAAGGGAAGAATGCAACACTGGATAAAACACTTCTTAAACAATAGAAATTTTAAAGTCCGTCTAGGTAACACCGTATCCACCGACCATCAACTAGATAACGGGACCCCTCAGGGCAGCGTCATAAGCCCCACCCTTTTTAACATTCTCATCAATGGCCTAGCCGACGAAATTGACACGAGACATCCAGAAGTAGAACAGTCCCTATTTGCTGACGATTCTGCCCTGTGGAAAACAGCACGCTCCATAAAAAAACTGACAGGTATAATGCAAAAAACATTAGATACCATCAGCGGCTGGGCGGGTAAATGGGGCTTCAAATTTTTCGCCCTCAAAACAACAGGTATCATCTTCTCAAACAATAAACATGTTGATGTTAAGCTAACACTAGGGGGTCAGAAAATTGAATTTAAAAATAGTGTTAAATACCTTGGTATGATCTTTGACAGAAAACTCACATGGAAAGACCACATCGACCAACTTGTCCTCAGGTGCAACAAAGACCTGAACCTCATGAGGTGTGTGTCTGGGACAAACTGGGGGGCGAGTAAACATAGTCTGATAAAACTATACCAAACACTAATCAGGTCAAAAATAGATTACGGGTCAATCGCGTATCAATCAGCATGTAAGACACAACTAAAAAGAATAGACAGCATTCAATACTCTGCTCTAAAAATAGCTACTGGAGCTTTCAAGGGTACCGCCTTATGTAGTCTCCAAATAGAAACCAATGAGAAACCGCTCCGCTTAAGACGAGAGGAATTGTCATTGAAAAATGCAGGAAAAATAAAAGCTAAGGGCGAAAATCACCCATGCCACAAAATGTTCGAAGATAGAAGTGAATATGAATATCTAAAGAAAAACTGGGAAAAAGACTCCACCCCCCTCGGTTATACAGTGAATAATCTACTCCAAGAACACGAAATACCCATCGCACTCATCTGCGACACGGACAAAATCACTAGGCCACCCTGGGAACTAGAGTCGCCCCAAGTGGACACAAGTATACACGACTACCTCACCAAAAAGGACAACCCAGATTTTATAAAAGCAACCGCTCTCGAATACATCAACCTAAAATGGAAAAATTATTTAAAAATCTATAAAGACGGATCAAAAAACACAAATAATAACACAGGATCAGCCTTGGTTATACCTGAGCTCAACATACAAAATGGCTTCAAACTCCCAGACAATTTGTCTGTATACACCAGTGAACTGATTGCTATAATTAAGGCTCTCGAATGGATCCTCGAGCACAAACCAACCCATGCGGTTATACTCAGTGATTCTCTTAGTGGACTCACATCTATTGGAAATTCTATATCTAATAGTAGACCCGATCTCATACACAAAATAGAATGTATCTGTACACAAATACACAACGAGGGTATAGACGCCATTTTATCGTGGGTACCCGCACATGTCAACATCAGAGGTAACGAAGCAGCCGATAAAACTGCCAAAGACAGTCTTGCTAAAACTACACACGATGTGCCAATAGGATTAGGATGTAAAGAACTCAACAGTATCATTAGACGCAAAATAGATAACAAGTGGCAAAAGGAATGGAACGAAGAAGAACATGGACGATGGTTACATAAGATTCTTGATAGAGATAAAAGACCAGTCCAGGGATTCCAGTTAGAAAACAAACGTGATGACCGCATCATCACCAGATTAAGACTAGGCAAAACGGGACTTAAATCACATCTGTCCATGCTTCTGAAAAACATCTCACCACTCTGTACCGCATGCAACAATGTAGAAGAAACAATAGAACATGTCCTACTCGAATGCCCAATCCATAACCGACAACGCGATGCACTTCGAAACGAATTAAAAAAATCCAACACTCCCTTAACATTACCAGCGATATTGAACCCTAAGCCCCCCATTAGAAATCAGGTATTCAAGTCCTTAATAAATTTTATCAAAAGTGCTGGTTACTATTCCAGTATATAATACTACCGCCGTGCATGCGCAGTCAACATTTTTTTTTTTTTTTTAAACCTAGTACTATGACACGATTTATAGAGGCCAAATCATTATTCTGACTTAAACAAATGGCATGGTTGCTACGGAGTTACCTTGATACTGAGGGCCGTGTGCACCATAGCCATACAAAACATTATGGCCATAATAAACTATCCATACATAACATCCGGCCAAAATGTCACAGACACATTTAGAAATAAAATAGGCATGGCAACAACGGAGTTACCTTGATACTGAGGGCCGTCTGTTCCAATGTCCTACAAAACAACGATAGCCAAATCTAATTGAATTCATGACAACAATAGCACGGCCAAATCGCATATAGCGAGCAGTATTCGGCATAAATATAGGAAATGGTGATGGCGGAGTTACCTTGATACTGAGGGCCGTCTATCTCATTGTCCTTCAAACACTTTACGGCCATCAATCGATAATGTATACGGAAATAATATCGAAAATAAACACGAGAACAAGGGAACGGAAACCAATGACCAGTTCTATAAAAATTGCCATTTCTCACCACTTCTTTATGCTGCAGAGAGTATATATATATATACATATGTATATGTCTGTTCTCTAACTCATCTCTAATACAAATAGGGATGAAAAGTACAAAACGAAATAACTCATGCAATTCTGCCCAGAACACAATACCGCCTGTTTATATTTATATTTGTCAAAGAAACCAAAAGCTACAGAATATCTTATTATATCTTTCAGGAAAACCATGATGAAAGTAATTATCGCAGGAAGCAGTTACATTCATAGACTGGAGAGCAGTATCACTCAAAATTCCACATCGATTTTCGCACTGGCCAGGACATTCGGTTTTTTGGCATTGGGGGAGCCAGAGTCCGGACTTTAAGAAAATCCGAAATACTGGAAAATCTCCTTTTGGAGACAAAGCCCGACCTGCTTATCCTCCATATTGGGGGAAATGATGCGGATTCCTTCAGAAGCGCATCTGCCATTTATTATGATATCATGGATTACGTGGATGTACTAAAAAAAAAATTCCAAATTCCGAGGATCTTCGTCAGTCAACTCGTCTTTCATCGGGTAACTCGGCACATTTCGGTCAATTCATATAATACCAAAATTCAAAACATCAACAACCTACTAAAAACCAATAATATGGCCACTTTTTGGAGACACAGAGGCCTGATCCGACCTCAAAATGAAATTTTACTAAAAGATGGAGTACATCTCAACCATTTAGGCCAGATACTGTTCTACCGGTCTATGAAGCGGGCCCTTGGAGTAGCAGTAACTCAACATCAACAAAACCTGAAATGATCACCATCTACATTCCCGACCACCGACTGCCGACCACCTACCACCGACCAAAGACCACCAACCAACAGGACCAATACCCTCCAAACTCCGCAGGAACCGCCCTGACCTAACCATTTCAGTGGAGTCCCAAAAACAACCACAACCAATCAACGGAAACAAGTACAGCTTCTACATTCAAACGAAATCGAACGATGCCCACCACAACCACGGACAATCGAAACCATACTCATTGAAGACAACACAGATCAGACGTAATACACCTGAGATGCCACCGATGAAACGACTGCCCAATGCAAACATTTTCCTTTGACTCTCACGCAATATAGGACGTAGACCTGCCGTCCTGTGCCCCAATACACACTCCAAGCAATTGTTACAGGCACAGATTTCTGGAAGAACCCACCCTGTTCCCATGAGCGCCATTAGGAAAGTCGATTCGAAAAATCCTCAAGGCGCTCACGGTTCTCCCAGTTTTTTCTGGACGGCTTTGTGCGTACAAAGGGGTACCGAGACAAAGGAATCATACACGCGATTACATTGAACTCTTATTCACCAGTATAACAACCAAAAAAAAAAAAAAACAGCAAAAGACTTACGAACTTGAACATATAGCGATTCTTATTTATTTCTATTAATATCTCCTACTAATCTCTCACTGTTATTTATTATTTATCTATTTATTTATTAATTTATTTGTTTATATAATTAGCGCTGAAAAAGATATTCGATAAACTAAGTAATGTACCGCGAAATTCAAATAAAACATTGAGTTGATGGGCCGCGAAATCCGAATGGGAAGCGGCCCTTAAACTACAATTTCAACAAGTGGTCAGTCAGACTCAAAAACAGCACTGGACACTGACCGTTACAACTATACCGGCACCAGATACAACTGAACGACAAACCGATATCGATCTCGGGGTGAGTTATGTTCTTTCAAACAAACTTTTCGCGAACTGTATTTACAAAAGTTGACGTATTTCGCAAATCAATAAAGTTATTTCACACTACAAGTACGATTTCATCTATTTATACGTTTACATGGAAACTCACAACACAAGATAGTATGTTCGCCACCCCACCCCCACAGACGCCTAATTAAATTAAACTGTATTTTTGTCTTTTCGTGTTGTAGATACGTTTTTGGAATCCTGTCATTTTCCAAATACCACCTGGATCTACCCGTTAATTACGAGCAGTATCACGAGCTGTGACGTCATGGATGTATTTCTGAACGCCCTACTCATCTTCATCCTAACAGCATGGCTATTCTTCTTCGACGTCACCAGTCACGTAACGGGTCACGTCATTACAGCTGAAGACTCAAGTGAGTATCTTCTCATCGTTTTATCTATCTCTCCTGGGTTACCGTACGTGAACATGCAGGACTTTTATATCTCATTTGTGTTCAGAATTGTATAATACATTGTATAGTTTAGCTCAATCCGACGAGTACCACGTTTTCAGAATATCCTGAAGTGTTTCATGTTATTAACCTCATGATCATCGATACGATTTTATATATGGTATATTTTTTATATCAGTATTATCCACTCTTTGCAGAAATCACCTGTTGGACATGCCCAAATATGGGCAATAACGAGGAATGTAACAACTGGGCGCCTGACCGACTGTGTCCAATTGGTAAGTAGATTTTCTTGAATTTGCAACTGTAATTTCAGATGATCTGATACCGAAAGTTGTAACCATATATCAATCATAGTAAAGCGTAGGCTCATCTTCCTGTCCATCCCGATTGGCGAATACAAATTTAGCTCAGTTGATTATGTCTAGAAAAGGTAGGCACACCGTACAGCTCCCAAGACAGCTTTTGTTCCCCAAATACATAATTTTCTTTCTGAAATTAAGGGTCCAAATCGAGTTATTTGAACATAAATTTAGACAGAAAGGGTCCCATCGGACCAAAACGCCATTTAACCTGGTAAGAAGGATGAAATATCTCCAGTGTTTGGTCCAAGGGGTCCTTGGTGTCTAAATGTGTGTTTATTCGATTTAGACCCCCTTTTCACGAAATAGCACATGCTGGTCATATCCATGTCTCATGATCGCGCTCTTTATACAACCAACTGCTTGAAGAAACTTATTTTTTCGAGAGTAACTATATAATTTTATAGGTACTTTTTCTGGTTCTTCAACCATAAAAAAGATATTTATCGTAATCATAATGGGCCTGTTATTGGTATTTTATAGTTTTCATCAAAATGATATATATCGTGGTATCCAAACTCGGCAAGAAAGTTGCATTTGAAAATTTTATTATGTGTATATATTTACCATTTTCATTTTTTTTTTTCAGGTGTGCGTTTCGTGTTTTGTAACCAAAGAATCTCCGCACAACAACGTCACAGCAATCAAACTCTCCGTTACAGTGTTAGCAACACCTCTTTTCATTGGACAATCTCAGCCATCGGAGCCTTGTGTGCTGTAGTATTCCGTAGCTGATTGGATTATATGAAGCGGCCATGACGACATGTGATATTTTTGCATTGACGCATATCCTCGTTTTGCCAGCTTGACTGGACTATTTCTTGTTTTAATGTGATAACTTATTCCGTGTTCAAATATAACCGATGAGTGCTATAAACTTTCTACACAGATACAGGCGTGTCGTGTACATAGTATTTGTTGTCTTTGTTATGGATTTTGGGATTCATATCTGTGTTTGTTTTGAAAAAGTGAAGAATTAGCTCTGAATATATTTATGGTATTGTACTTCATTAGCTTGAAAAATAATATTAACGATCTATTGTGTTGAAGTATCTTGTATCTTGTGATATTTGAAATAAATTCATAGCTCTGTATTTTCAATGTTTCTTGTTATACCCCCGTCAATACAGACAGGGTGTATCATGCTCTCCGTCAACATTATCACATAGGCCCGACTGGTACACGACTTTCTCAGATGTAAATGCTAGTTGATCGATGAAATAACTTGATAAATGTATCTACAGTCTCTATACTGGTATATAAATTATTAAATAAAGCACGAAGGCTGATTGGTAGCCAAACCCGAAAGCCATGAAAACACTAATGACGTCATTGCCGTCCTCATACTGACGCCATCTTACCAGGGTCATCGGTAGGCCTAAGGCGTCCCACTTCTATACTACTATGCATGGCGTTCATACTTCACTTCCTAGCATTGCTGATATACCAGCATGGGCACTTTATCATCACTACCAAAGAAATACCCTTGGGCTTTTGATATTGACGCATTTCACTTGATTGGTTATTTTAACTGAACCTCGCGCACGTTTGAATCGACTTAGATATAACCATGGCATCACGTTATTTCATTGTCGATTTCTTGTTCAAAGAGGTACCACATTTACAGTGTAAATGTTCAGGGCCAGAACGCTAAAAAGTTTCAGATTCAGAGCACGTTTCAGCCTAAACGTGTTTAGGTTTTAAACACATGGGTGTTTATCTTATAAATACAGGTGTTTAAAACTTAAACACCAATAGGTTTGAACCATAAACACGTTAAGGCATGTTCTCAAGCCGGAGCTCGCGGTTAACGTTGTAACCCGTGATTTACAGTGTAGACTTGGATAGCGGAGTCGCACAGTTGACCGTATATTTGACAGCTTTGCTGACGATATCAACAATGGTGGGCAACCGTGTTTCAGTCGAGTTGTATATCCATAAACAGCACAGGAAGAGTTGTTTAAATCTTTACTAAAAACAGCGATTTCCTTTCACCAAAACAGTGAACTGTAAAGAGAACCGCCTAAACGGTGTCAGTTGCCGGTTCGAGCTTGGAACACATTTCTCAGGGGTCCAGTCTTCCATCAATGTTCTAAATGGATAGATTAATGTTCATTATATGGCTGGTGAAGCTAACATTTTCCCTCAAATTTATCATGTTGATAATTGTTTTGAAAAAGCAGTTTTCTATCCATTAGAAAACTGATAGAAAAGTGGACTCTTGGTAAAAGTGTTGACACTAACTAGGATATGAAAGGATGGCCACCTGTTACCGATTCAAGAGGTTTCTATCCATTTTCTATCCGTTTAACTACTTCTGCTGAAAGAAATACTGTTATCATTAAGGATTTAGCTACACTTATGATGTAGATTGAGGATGTACTGCACAGTTGGAACACGTTTGTCCACTATTTTTACCGTGTTCAGTAAAGCTGTGAAATACTCCGTCTGTTTTGACTGTTTCCATTGTCGCCTTTATCACTAATCTTTGGGTAATTTTTGACAGCTTTGAACCATGTTGAAGGAAACCCATTTCAGCTAGTTTCGGTATGTCCTTCAACGGTTTTTTTAAGGCAAATTTTTTATCATGTATTGAACAATTGCTGAAATTTTGGACTTAGTGTTACCATGGAAAATATAGATACTCCTAAAATACATGCCATACTTATTTGGTGTTCGAAAAGTATAAAATATTTTTTATATATGTGCTCGGTATTTTGCCATTATTATTCTCAATTTAAATGTATCACAGAGATTTTTCATTTAGCTGAAGTGTATCTGCACGTATGTCCTTAATCGAGACGAACGTTCGCTCTGATAAACAGTTTGATAAAATGTTAACGTTTAAATACGTAATAGGTGAAAAAATATCACTAATATACGCATAGGCACAGACGCATAGAAAATGAAACACAACCAACAGTCATTTATTGAACATGTATAATTATATATAGTGTTGAAACTTACTCCTGAAGTGTTGAAATAACCCTTTAAGTGTGTCCACAGGGACTGCTCTTTAAGTGTGAAGTGTGGACACACTTAAAGGGTTATTTCAACCTGGGACGAATATTAAAGAATTTAATTTCCGGTATCGGAAATTTTAATTCCGGTATCGGAAATTTTAATTCCGATATCGGAAATTCCAAATTCTCGAATAAAAAGCATTTTGGCTTGCCATAAGAACCGCGTTTTCTGTGTAACTTTGACGAAGTAAAGTACGATTTAAAAGGTACATTTTGGATTATGAAAGATTACGTAGGAATATCCCGAATGAATGGAAGACAAAACAAATTATGAAAGAGAACCTCACCTCCCATATACCCCCTGCACTACGTATCTCGATGAAATGTTCTAAAGGTTGTAGGGGTGTATACTCCATGATGGTTTCCACCAGCCTGGGCCCAGTCTCTGAAAAAAAAATGGGAGAGAAATCTGTCCAGATTAGACATTAGATGGAAATGTATATGATGGCCAAATCTTGCATACAAGACACTGCTCTGTGGAATCTGCTATTTAAAATTTTGCACATATTTCTCTCTACGAATAGTCTGTCGACAAAAATGAAAATAATATTGTGTCCGTCATGTTCTTTCTGTAAAACCGAAATAGAAACGCTCGAACCTGTATTTCTATATTGTGAAATTGTCAAATCATGTTAGCAATCATTAGAAATATGGCTCAGACAACATACAATCTACTATATTATTCTTAATGAAATAACCAATGTTTTCGGGGGCCCCTATGGAATTTAAATCTGTTAACCATATTCTTCTGGTTGCAAAAAAAAATGTATATATAATTGTAAATTAATAGGAAGAGGGCATAATTAGTCTGATAAGATACAATATGAAAATTGAACAAAGAATTGCCATAGCCAATGGAACCTTTTTAAAATTTGAAAAGAAGTGGCAGCCGATCCAACTATTCATCTCAGATGCAGACGTAGAGCCTTTCGCTGTTATCTGCCATCTCTTCAGTTGACAATATCCGAACTGAGTACATCAATTAATAACTATACTATTTGTTATCAGTTATGATTTTTTATTAATTTCTATTATTTGTATTACATGCTGATTTGTCAGTTTGAAATATTTGTATTTTATACATACTACTTATTCTGCTGAGTGTATAAATATGAATTAAAATTGGAAGATATAAATAAAAAATTTATCAAAAAAAAAAATAACCGCGTTTTCAGAATATCCTGGAGAGATTCATGTACTTGATTGAAATCATACTGATACGATTTTATAGATGGTCTCTTTATGACATTAATATTATCTACTCTTTGCAGAAATCACGTGTTGGACATGTCCAAATATGGGCAGTAACGAGGAATGTAACGACTGGGCGCCTGGCCGACTTTGTTCAATCGGTAAGTCGAATTTCTTGAATTTGTCAACTGTAATTTATGATCTGATATCGAAAGTTGTTTGTTAGATTGTAACCATATATCCGTAAAAGTAATGCGCAGGTTCTTGACGAGGTAACAAACCCTTATAGCTCTCGAGACTACTTTGATTTCTATGTCGGCTTTTGTTTCCCATATATTTTTTGTCCCCCGCCGCAACGCGGCCGGGGACTTTAAAATGGTTCTTGGTTCTATGTGTCCGTGCATGCACGGACATGTCCGTGCAAATACTTCGTAAGCAATAACTTCTAAATGCTTTGTCGGATTCCTCCGAAATTTGGCATCTGCATTCTTTGCGACAAGACGTCTCTTGGTATTACGTTTCAGCAAGATCCGCCTGTAGGTGGCGCCACTGGGGTCTTGCTTCTATGTTTCCGTGCATGCACGTACATGTCCGTGCAAATACTTCGTAAGCAATAACTTCTAAATGCTTTGTCGGATTCCTCCGAAATTTGGCATCTGCATTCTTTGCGACAAGACGTCTCTTGGTATTACGTTTCAGCAAGATCCGCCTCTAGGTGGCGCCACTGGGGTCTTGCTTCTATGTTTCAGTGCATGCACGGACATGTCCGTGCAAATACTTCGTAAGCAATAACTTCTAAATGCTTTGTCGGATTCCTCCGAAATTTGGCATCTGCATTCTTTGCGACAAGACGTCTCTTGGTATTACGTTTCAGCAAGATCCGCCTGTAGGTGGCGCCACTGGGGTCTTGCTTCTATGTTTCCGTGCATGCACGGACATGTCCATTCTGCAAATACTTCGTAAGCAATAACTTCTAAATGCTTTGTCGGATTCCTCCGAAATTTGGCATCTGCATTCTTTGCGACAAGACGTCTCTTGTGGTATTACGTTTCAGCAAGATCCGCCTGTAGGTGGCGCCACTGGGTCTTGTTTCAATCTTTAGTGCATGTCCGTGCAAATACTTCGTAAGCGATAACTCCTAAATGCTTTGTCGGATTCCTCCGAAATTTGGCATCTGCATTCTTTGCGACAAGACGTCTGTTGGTATTACGTTTCAGCAAGATCCGCCTGTAGGTGGCGCCACTGGGTCTTGTTCTAATCTTTAGTGCATGTCCGTGGATGTTCGTGCAAATGCTTCATAAGCGATAACTCCTAAATGCTTTGTCGGATTCCTCCGAAATTTGGCATCTGCATTCTTTGCGACAAGACGTCTGTTTGTATTACGTTTCAGCAAGATCCGCCTGTAGGTGGCGCCACTGGGTCTTGTTCCAATATTTAGTGCATGTCCGTGGAAATACTGCGTAAGCGATAACTCCTAAATGCTTTGTCGGATTCCTCCGAAATTTGGCATCTGCATTCTTTGCGACAAGACGTCGCTGGTATTACGTTTCAGCAAGATCCGCCTGTAGGTGGCGCCACTGGGTCTTGTTCCAATCTTTAATGCATGTCTGTTCATGTTTGTTCAAATCCTTCGCGAGCGATAACTTTCGAACAATTTGTCGGATTTCTTCAAAATTTGATAAATGCATTCCTTGCGACAAAACACCGTTGGTGATGCGTTTCAGCAAAATCCACCCGGAGGTGGCGCCACTAGAGTTCATTCCATTATTCCATGCTGCAAGTGATAACTTAGAAACACTTGGTCGAATTTCTTTGAAATATCCTACATATATGTACCTTTCTGGGTAACATGAGAAATGTTGCGGCTCATCGGATTCTTCTCAAATTTGGCATGCATTTACCATGCCAGGAGCTGTTGCTTGGGATTGCCTTTCACTCACTTGCACTCACAGGTGGCGCCACCTGGTGGCAACATCAGAAATTTGTTTCCGGGTAATAACGTGAGAACTGACCATCGGATTCTTCTCAAATTTTGTATGAATGTACCGTGACATAAGATGTCGCTTGATAATGCATTTCACTGACTTGCGCCTAGAGGTGGCGTCACCTGGTGTCAAAATCTAAATTTGGTTTCTGGGCAATAACTTGAGGATCCTCATCAGATTCTTCTCAAATTTGGTATGCAGATGTCCCCACGATACCATGTTCCTTGGGATTGTATTTTTTCCCGCTTCTGCCTACAGGTGGCGTCTCCTGGTGGAAAAATTTGTTTCCGGGCAATAATTTGGCAACTGCTCATCAGATTATTCTCAAATTTTGTATTCATATGTCACCCGCCCCAAATAACATGAACACTGGTGGGCATCTATAGTACCGGCAATAACTTGAGGACCCCTCTTCAGAGTCTCAAAGTTCATATGCCGATACCATGACATGATATGTCATTTGGGATTGTGTTTTGCCTGCTTGCACCTACAGGTGGTGACTCCTTGTGGCAAAGTCTAAATTTGGTTTCTGGGCAATAGGTTGAGGATGCCTTCATATTCTTGTCAAATTTAGTTTGCAGATAATATGCCATGAGTTGTCTCTTGGGTTGCATTTCGGTTACATAATTTTCATGCTACATGGTAAAGAAAATATATTACAGTAGCAATCAACATTCAGTCAGCCATTCGGAGTTGATCTCAAAACCTGGGAAGGTGGAAAGACCCCTCTGCTTCTTACGCCTGTGAAGTAGCTGTTGCCATCCTCATGAATATCTTCTGAAACCGACAGCGCTTACAAATATTGCTGCCATTTTGGCGGGGGACCTAGCATCCTCTGGCTGCTTGTTTAGATTAAACCTTCTGTCAGACAGTCCACAAATTCAGTATTATAACCGGTGAGAGTTTACAAGTGGACAAACGCTGTGTTCTTCCGACAGAGTGCGTTGGTAATCGCGTCGGCTGCCACAAGCAAGGGAACGATGCGGTAGGCCTATAATGACACTTATACGATTATTGACATTAGTGCAATCGTACCACGAGGAAGTGTCCAAATGAATTTATATACTGGATACCACAAATGCACTTTTTGTCAATATTCTCAAAAAAAGACATGTACTTCAAGGCGGATGGTTCTATAAATAACACTCTGAAAAAGTTCAATGCAGAACCTTCTAGAAAGAGTTCTTCTTCTGTCTATCGTTTAACATGGGAATTATTATAACTCGGACCAGACACGGTCTCCATATTGATCATACCCACAATCGCGCTCTTTATACAACCAACCTTTTTTCTGAGAGTGTATTTTATCATAAATACAATATTTCTCGTCCTCCAACCATAAAAATTATGTATCGTAAATCAGTATGGTTATTGATCAAAATCATACATATGGTGATATCCGAAATCAACAGTATATTTACATTCGAAAATTGTAATGTGTAAATATTTACCATTTTTTTCTTGTGTTCTCAGGTGTGCGTTTCGTGTTGTAACCAATCCTACTGTAACAAAGAATCTCCTGACAACGACGTCACAGCAATCAGACTCTCCGTTACAGTGTTAGGATCGTCAGCAAGTAATGTCTCTTTTCATTGGACAATATCAGGCATGGGAGCCTTTTGTGCTATAGTATTCCGCAGCTGATTGGATTATATGAAGCGGACGTATCGACATGTGATGCATCATCGCATTGGGTGATTTTTGATAACGACGTAGCTGATTAGATAAGTTGTGATATTCTAGCTTGATAATGGAAACCATGGTAAAGAATAGACTGGAATTTCATTTGGAAAACAACAACTTATTAAACAAAACTCAAAGCGGCTTTCGTAAGAACAGAAGTACGTTAGACCATATAACCAGATTACAACACTCAATAAAAAAGGGGAATGCCAAACATCAGTTTACATTAGGTATCTTCCTAGACATAGAAAAAACATTTGACCTTGTATGGCAGAACGGCATAATTATTCAATTAAGCAAACTTGGGATTAAGGGAAGAATGCAACACTGGATAAAAAATTTCCTACACAATAGAAATTTTAAAGTTCGCATAAGAAACACCCTATCCACCGACCATGAATTAGACAACGGTACCCCTCAGGGAAGCGTCATAAGCCCCACCCTTTTTAACATCCTCATCAATGGCCTAGCCGATGAAATTGACACGAAACATCCTGAAGTAGAACAGTCCCTATTTGCTGACGATTCTGCCCTCTGGAAAACCGCACGTTCCATACAAAAATTGACAGGTACAATGCAAAATACACTAGATACAATTAGCGGCTGGGCGGATAAATGGGGCTTCAAATTTTCCGCCCTCAAAACAACGGGCATTATATTTTCAAACAATAAACACATTGACGTTAAACTAACGCTAGGTCAGAAAATTGAATTCAAAAATAGTGTTAAATGCCTAGGCATGATCTTTGACAGAAAACTCGCATGGAAAGACCACATCGATCAACTAGTTCTTCGGTGCAATAAAGACCTGAACCTCATGAGGTGTGTTTCTGGGACAAACTGGGGAGCGGGTAATATAGTTTGATAAAATTATACCAAACCCTCATTAGGTCAAAAATAGATTACGGGTCCATCGCCTACCAATCAGCATGTAAGACACAACTAAAAAGAATAGACAGCATTCATAAAAATAGCTACTGAAGCTTTCAAGGGAACCGCCCTATGTAGTCTTCAAATAGAAACCAATGAGAACCCTCTTCGTTTAAGACGAGAGGAACTGTCCCTGAAATATGCAGGAAAAACTAGAGCTAAGGGCGATAATCACCCATGCCACAAAATTTTTGAAGATAAAAGCGAATATGAATATTTAAAGAAAAACTGGGAAAAAGACTCCGCCCCCCTCGGCTACACCGTAAATAACCTATTCCAAGAACACGAAATTCCCATCGCACACATCTGCGACACAGACAAAATCACTAGGCCACCCTGGGAATTAGAGTCGCCCCACGTGGACACAAGTATACACGACTACCTCACAAAGAAGGACAACCCAAACTTTATAAGAGCCACCACCCTTGAATATATCAACCAAAACTGGAAAAATTATTTAAAAATCTATACAGACGGATCGAAAAACACAAGTAATAACACAGGATCAGCTTTTGTTATACCTGAGCTCAACATACAAAATGGTTTCAAACTTCCAGACAATATGTCTGTATACACTAGTGAACTGATTGCTATAATTAAGGATCTCGATTGGATCATCGAGCACAAACCAACCTGTGCGGTGATACTCAGTGACTCTCTTAGTTGACTCACATCCATTGAAAATTCTATATCTGACAGTAGACCTGAGTAGTGGTTATAGGGCAGAATTCGACTAATTTCACCCGGATGTAACTATGACGTCACAACTGGATGGTTTTGTAACGAGTCTTTTGATTGGTTGAATTGTAAGTGTTGTCGGCCATGTTGTAAAGCAAGATGGCGGCGTGGTTCGGGCATGTTCGGGCATGTTCGGGCAAAAAAAAAGTTCCGGCAAAAAAAAAAAAAAAAAAATGTATTCATGCGCGGTGATGCGGTTTGGCCGTGGTTTTGGCGGTGATTCGGTCTCGGGAAAAAGCTTCCGCGGAGAAAAAGTAGTCCCTAGATAAAATGGTCCGATGGGGTCGAGTGAGGTATCAAAGTGAAGGTTAGGTGAAGGAGCATCTAATGGGCTGGGTGTGGGGTTGAAATATCGTCATTCTGCGCATGCGCGGCGGCCGAAGGGTATGAAAATAGCCTTTTTGGAGCTAGGGGAGCCCCTAAGGGTCCGATGGGGTCGAGTGAGGTATCAAATTGAAGGTTAGGTGAAGGGGCATCTGATGGGCTGGGCGCGGGGTTGAACTATCGGCATTCTGCGCATGCGCGGAGGCCAAAGGGTATGAAAATAGCCTTTTTGGAGCTAGGAGATTGACTACTGGTCCAGTGGGGTCGAGTGAGGTATCGATGTGAAGCATTCGTGAAGGGGCATCTGATGGGCTGGGTGTGGGGTTGAAATATCGGCATTCTGCGCATGCGCGGTGGCCCAAGGGTATGGAAATAGCGGTTTTGGAGCTAGGGAGTCCCTAATGGGCCAATGGAGTCGTATGAGGTATCAAAGTGAAGCATTCGTGAAGGGGCATCTGATGGACTGGGTGTGGGGTTGAACTATCGGCATTCTGCGCATGCGTGGTGGCCCAAGGGTATGGAAATAGCCGTGTTGGAGCTAGGGGAGCCCGTAATGGACCAATGGGGTCGAGTGAGGTATCAAAGTGAAGCATTCGTGAAGGGGCATCTGATGGGCTGGATATGGGGTTGAACTATCGGCATTCTGCGCATGCGCGGTGGCCCAAGGGTATGGAAATAGCCGTGTTGGGAGCTAGGGCAGCCCCTAATGGACCAATGGGGTCGAGTGAGGTATCAAAGTGAAGCTTATGTGAAGGGGCATCTGATGGGCTGGGTGTGGGGTTGAACTATCGGCATTCTGCGCATGCGCGGTGGCCCAAGTGTATGAAAATAGCCGTGTTGGGATGTAGGGGAGCCCCTAATGCACCAATGGGGTCGAGTGAGGTATCTAAGTGAAGCATTCGTGAAGGGGCATCTGATGGGTTGGGTGTGCGGTAGGAATATCATTCTGCGCATGCGCAGATGCAATACGGAGGTCTCGTCCAATCAGAAGCGAGTATTTCAAATCCGTCCCAGAGCTCTCGTCCAATCAGAAGCGAGTATTTTGACCCGGTGCATTATGGGACATATCCAAGATGGCGGCACGTATGTTCAAGATGGCGGCACATCCGGTGTCGAAAACTGGCCATTTTGTCGGATGTGGTCACTCAGTGTCGAAAACTGGACCCTGTATGACGTCACTTCCGGGTTTTTCACTAAAAACTACCTCCAAACATAGAAGAGTTCCTAATGTTTCCTCTTAGACGTCCGTATGTTCAATCGCCGGTGTGTTTTGTGTTTTCCCGCCCCGCCCCAGCGCCCCGCAGCGCGAGCGCGCGCGCGAGTTCTCCGGAAGTGCGCGTCATCCCCGGCAGTGCGCGCGCGGACGCGGGTCAAAGGTCAAAGGGTCACCTCCAGGTCAGACGGTCCAATGTCCAATGAGACAATGTTGCGAGGTGTGAGTGAGTGCAAGAATGTATTCATCCGCGGTGATGCAGTCATGTCTGGCGGTGATTCGGTCTCGGGAAAAAGCTTCCTTGCCCAATGCCTACGGACTTTACCGAAGATACACGGACTTTAACGAAAAGACACGGACGTACACGAAAAGACGCGAAGGTGAACGCCATTGTGGGAAACCTCCCACAGACAGGTCAGTACATGCATTTCTATGTTGTTCACGCATAATAAAAGGATTGATCTGTAATCTGTGTTGTTGTTGTTGCTCCCTTTTTTGGACTAACCCATCAGAATAGTACGTATCACGGACTATACCCGTAGAGCTACATCTGGTCTATAAAACACGTCCCTCTGGATCCCACACCTTCATTTCTACAGAGCCATGGCGGAGACCCAGCCCCATGCGACTCGCATTTTACAGTATGCCACCGTGGTGAATTCATTCACGGGTTACCGAGCAGTGGTCCGGTCCATGTTTGCAGATGGCGACGACAACGAGGGACGACGCCAGATCCTGAACGAGTTCACAGAAGCGGTCCTCCACAGAGTGCACTCGATGGAGAGGCGTGCCATCACTCACCACTACTGGACTATGACAGCCATCCTTGATGCTCGGGCTATGGACCACGAGCGCTCACGCCGCAACCAGCACCGGCTGGTTGGCCTCATACTAGTCTGTGCCCTATTCACCCTGGCGCTGTGGTATTGACACTATAAATACCAGGGTCAGACAGAGTGTGTGTCATTCACCGTTCGACATTTGGACCAAGCATGTCATCCGTCCTACGAGCCATCCTCCCCCTTACACCTTACCAGGTGGGATTATACGTTTATGAAGATTATGTGACTCTGGTGGAAGATAGTGGCGGGGATTGGAGGGCGTCCCCTGAGACTTTATCGAATACGGTGACACTACAGCGTGATGGGTGGACTAAGTTTAAACGGGTGTTGAGCGGAGAGTTAGACGGACACCTGATCCACCTGGACAAGGCCAACTACGTATACCATACTGCGCTCTACCCACGGGTGGGACGCTACCAAGAGCCGGCTCGAAGTTTCCTCCTAACTCCCTCTCTGTGGTCAGCCTTGGAGAAAATAGGCCCTCTGGTGGACCAGTTATTTATACCCGACGATCGATCACCCCACCAATTGGCATGGGCTCATGCTATCGAACACGCACTAGATGAACCTAATGAAAAAAAAGCGGATGGAGAAAATACTATATGTATAGAATGCGCAGAGGCTGGAATGACAGTGTCACCTCATGAAGCCACCCACACACACATGACGGGCCAGAACGATGAAGAAGAAGACAAAATCCGTGATGAAGCCGCGGGGCCAATGGCTGAACCCCATGAACAACTACATGAACCCGACGACGATGCCATTGATTACCCGGCTAGACTCAGTCAGCCCAATGACATGACCACCTGATCCTTTGATCTCACGGGGTTCTCCCTATAAATACGAGAGACAGTGAAATCTGGTACCATTCACGTACTGACCATGACGGAGCATATAGTACTGGCGTATTTCAGCTTGACCCCCGAGGTTTTCCTGCACGTGTATGCGGATAAGGTCGATATCATGGAGGAGGTGGTGGGAGACACGGACCCTACACAACCGTGCCCGGCTCACATTCGTCTGTCCCGGGAGGGCTGGACCAAATTCAAACGGGTGTTGTCTGGTGAACTGGACGGCGACCTCATCCACTTGTGTCACGATGTGTACATCCGACGCGGCCCTTTCTTTGCTCAATTGGCTCGGCTAGATGGAGGTACAGTGCATTTTACCCTTCACCCTGATCTATGGTCTGCATTGGAAGATGCCGTGGTGGATGTGGATGAAGTGCTTATCAAGCGGTCATCAGACGAGTTGGACTGGTCATTGACCATGGCCACTGTGGAAGTCCACGAAGAAAATCAGAAAGAAACTCCGGCCCAAGATATACCCGTTATAAATAAACGATAGAGCCAGGGTCCATCATCATTTGTCACCATGAAGCGCTGGGAGAAGGTGTTGGATAACTTATACTACAGTCCCGACAGTCCGGCAGCCTATAGTGCATTGTCGGCTCTCTATCGAGCGGCCAAACCCCAGGGGTACAACGTGCCCAAGTCCGAGATTGGTTAAGAAGACAAGACACCTATACCTTACATCGATCTGTCCGTCGCCATTTTCTACGGAACCGGGTCATCGTGGGAGGAATAGATGCCCAGTGGCAAGCGGATTTGGTGGATATGAGCGCCTTTGCCAAACACAACGATGAGAATCGGTATATCTTGACGTGCATCGATATCCTATCCAAGTATGCGTGGGTGGTACCCATCCGGACGAAAACGGGGGCAAATCTCATAGCGGCGTTCAAAGACATCTTCAAGACCGGGCGCAAACCTTTGTATTTGCAAACCGACGAAGGCACGGAATTCCTCAACAGACCGTTCCAAGCCTTTCTCAAGAAACAGAAGGTGTTTTTCTTCCATACGTACAACGAGACCAAGGCTTCCGTGGTGGAGAGGTTCAACAGGACATTCAAAGGCCGCATGTATAAATATTTCACCTATAAGAATACAAGGCGGTACATCGATGTTCTCCCGAAACTGGTGAGGGGTTACAATCGAGCCTATCATCGAAGTATAGAGAGAGCCCCCATTACCGTGACCCAACGCAATGAAGCCCAAGTCCGGCGTGTCTTGTACCCCAGGCCATCGCAGCGAACGACGAAGGCGGTGTACAAGGTCGGGGACCCTGTACGGATCAGTAAAGTCAAGGGCAAGTTCGAGAAAAGTTACTTGCCCAACTGGAGCGATGAGCACTTCCTGATTAAACGGCGCCTACCCCGACAGCGGCGAGTCTATGAACTGGAAGATCTCCAAGGCGAAACGTTGCTGGGGACGTTTTACGACACGGAATTACAGCCTGTTGTAAAAACACAGCAAGACTACTACACGGTGGAGCAGATTTTGAAAACGGAACGTCGACGTGGCAAACTGTTTCATTTCGTAAAATGGCAAGGCTGGCCCAGTTCCTTCAATTCCTGGGTCGCTGCCAACCAGGTGAAACGACTATAAAGCCAGACACCACTACCGTCCTCCTTCATTCCACATCCGACCCCAGTGCTATGGACCAACAGCAGCTGCCTCCGAAGACAGCGTCTCGCAAAACGCGCAAAGCGCAAGTGGTCTTTGGGGTGCTATTGCTAACCCTGCTGAGTGTGTTGTACGGAGGTGTGTTTTACGACGTAGCCTATGTCAGTACGTTACTTAACCAACTGAGAACACCAGCCATCAGTGAAACGGGTCTACAGAGAGCACCAGTCGTATCGAGCCCAGTCACCACCACCACCACACCCCGCGTACAAGCCACGTCGAGCTCTACACTTACACCAAGTACACCTACTACGTCTCAAGACCCACCGGATTTCATCCCTCACAGTGAACCGACCACCCACGTTGTACCCACCCCCAGCACCATCTCTGAACGTGAACAGACAACGACGACCGACGTTGTACCCACCACCACTCCAGTTCACTCGTACGAAATTTACAAGAGCGGGTTACCACGACAACGGATAGACCTCAAACCATGGACCCTCGGTGGCAGCATCCCTTCACCTGCGTCATCGCAGGACCGACGGGCTCCGGCAAAACGCACTTCGTCAGGAAGCTCCTTCAACACGCCGACAGCATGATCACTCCACCCATTGCCCGAGTCGTGTGGTGTTACGGAGAATGGCAGGAAGCGTATGCAGCAATGCCCCACATCACGTTCGTGGAAGGCCTACCCAACCTGGCCGATTTGGAACCCGACACCTTGGTGGTTGTGGATGATCTCATGGCGGAGACGGATGCACGGGTCACCCAACTCTTTACCAAAGGCAGCCATCATCGACGGCTCAGCATCATCTACATTGTGCAGAATCTGTTCAGTAAAAACAAAGAACATCGGAATATCAGCTTAAATGCCCACTACCTGGTGGTCTTCAAAAACCCGAGAGATACCACTCAACTGCTGCACCTGGCGAGACAGATGTATCCCGGCCGCACACCGTTTGCGTTGGAAGCCTTCAAAGATGCCACAACCCCTCAGCACGGGTATATGCTCTTCGACCTCAAGCAAGCCACCCCCGACCACCTTCGACTACGGACCGGCATCTTTCCCGGAGAGACCCACCACGTGTACATGCAAAAATAATGTAAACACACCCACAGTGGCGCCTCCAGCTGGGGTTTGTGTGTTTGATGATGGGGAATAATAAAAAGAATGAATACCACAGCAGGGTTGACTTTGTCTGTGAGGTGGATAAAAAGGGCAGAGTTGTGGGTTCTAGCATTAGTTGTACAGGATGTCTGCGCGAGTACGGAAGCACGCTCCCACGCTCCGTGTATTGAAGACGGCCCCACCCGAGTTAGTCCGAACCATTGTACGCGGTGCGGACCCTGACCTTGTACGCTGTCTGTGCGAGATCGGGTACAACCTGTTAAAAGGCAACGTACCACTGACTCCGGCTCAGAAGACCAAGTTGGCCAAGCATAAGACAGGTCTCCGAACCCTAGTCCACAAGCGGGTCCCTCAAACACAAAAGAAAAAGGTGTTACAGAAAGGCGGCTTTCTCGGGGCCATCTTAGCACCGTTGGCCGCTTCCGTGTTGGGTCCAGTATTGGGTGGACTCTTCGGCCGACAATGAACCACACGAAAAAAATGGTCCTCGTCGAACCACGGTTCCTGCAAAACCTCCAATCACCCTACCCTGTCCCACCTACGGTGAAGACCATAAACAGCCTCGATGGAGAGATGCAACAGATCTTACAGAGACCGGGGTTAAGCGACAGTGAGAAAGTACAACGGTACAATGAGACGCTTCAACGGTACATGACGTTCATGGACCAATACAAAACCCTGTCTACCCCAGCAACAGCACCACCACCACCACCACCACCACCACCACGTGACAGACCGCTGACCTCAGCACCGCTCCAACAGCCGCCATTACCAGGGGTAGCCCCCACAGCCCCACAGTGGGTGGAAGACGAAGTGCTGAAGAGTGTACCTGCCTCGTTCAAGAAACAAGCTGGCCTGGTATTACAACGGATGAAACAGAATCCTAACATGACTTGGAATGATAAAGGCGAACTCCTGGTACAGAATCAGGTGGTCCCCGGCACCCACATGACGGATTTAGTGAATGATCTGATGCGTCAACGCAGATCGCACACCGATCCTCGAGGATGGGAGGTCTTCGCTCAAGGCTTGAAAGACATGCATGTACCACAGGAATTGGTGGGGAACCCCCACCGCTGGGCCTTTATGCAGCAAACCCAGCAATCACCGAGTGGCCCACTACCTTCTTGGGAAGTCGAATGGGAACCGGAGTCACCCCCCAAAACACCACCACAACGGGCACTTTCTTTTCGCGCCTATAAAAAAACACCCTTGATCAAGACACCCCACATCTCCAGAGCCGTGACACGTAGCAAGTCACCGCGACGAACACGACGCCGCACACAACCGCCCAAGGCGTGGAAGACCTATTAAAACCAACAGCAGCAGCAGGACAGCTCAGTCGCCATGTTTTACCTGACCCTACCCAGTAACAGTTCGCTGGATGTGTTTCCTGACAACACCGTGGCCAAGTACGTCACCCAGTTACCGCAACCGTTACATTTACCTGGACGCTGGGAATGTGCCCTCGTGGATGTCCAATACCCTTACTCGTGGTACAACGTGCGAGCCAATGAAGTGTGGTACGAGGTGACCTACGAAGGCAAAAACACCCGACTCACCCTGTCCGAAGGCCAATACGATACCCCCAAAGAGTTCATGGGTGGGCTGTCAAGACTGATGCATGATAAGGCGCTACGGGGGTGACGGATAGTGCAGCACGCCTGATAGCCTTGCGCTTCAAGAGAAACGTGTTCTTCGATGTCAACGTACACAACGACAAGGCACAGCTTACCCTCACCGATACCGTGAATGTGAAACTCAGTCCTACACTACAGCAAATGCTGGGTTTCGATCTACAGACGTTCGCTGGTCCCACCCAACACCATGGCGAGATGCCGATGGATATGAAGTCGGGTATGTACGGACTCTACGTCTACTCGGACGTGGTGGACAACCACATCGTGGGCGATATAACACACCTCTGTTACGGGTGGTCCCCATTAAAAAGACGTATGGCGATCAAGTCACCCACAGTTTCAACCATATCATGTACCTGCCCGTACGACATACCGATATCAACACGATCACGGTGGATATAAGAGATGACACGGGACGAGCGGTGGCATTCGAACGAGGAAAAGTGGTGCTGACACTTCATTTTCGACAAGCACGTGCTCCCCACTTTGCATAATGAAAGTACCTTACGAGTGCGATGCACGCAGCTATGCCGACTATTATGCCCAACAGGCCGGGGGTGGCTTTCCGGTCTTTAGCGGTGCACGCATGCAACGAGGACATGGACTGGGGAACATACTCGGCAGCATTGTGAAAACGTTCCTGCCCTTGGTGACGCGTGGGGTGAAAGCAATCGGCAAACAAGCGGTACGCAGTGGACTGCAAGTGGCCGGTGATGTCTTGGGGGGTACGGCACCCAAAGAATCCTTGAAACGACGGGCCAAAGAAGCGGGAGGCGTCTTGGTGGCCAAAGCACAACGCACCGTAGGGAATAAAAGAGCTGCCCCACCGAGATCACGCACCAGTCGACGACCGACCCAGCGACGACGCACATCCAAGAAGACAAAGGATATCTTTTCTTAAAACATGGCCTTAATCCACGCCGAGTCCTGCCCCTCCACCAACAGTGAATTTGATTTGTGGACCGTGCCGCCCACACAAACCAGTGTCGAACAAGGATTATGGGTGGAGCATCTCCCGCTCTCCAGCATCAACGAAACCGGGCCCATCGAGTTCACCATCAGTAATGCGGATACGGCCTATGTGGATTTAGCCCATACATACTTGTATGTGAAAGCCAAGGTGGTCAATGGAGCTGGCACCAGAATCGTTGACCAAGCAACGGTGGGCCCGACGAATCTCTGGCTGCACTCGATGTTTCAGCAGGTGGATATTTTTCTCAGCGACAAACTCATCAGTGACTCCACCAACACGTACCCCTATCGAGCCTACATCGAGACACTGTTGTCGTATGGCCGAGAGGCTAAAAAATCTCAGCTGACAACCGCTTTATTCTACAAGGACACGGCCGAGCACATGGACACGGCGGACAATGGGGGATATAACAAACGGAAGGCTTTCACTGCGAACAGTGCCTCGGTGGATATGATGGGTCGACTGCATGCAGACATGTTCATGCAAGACCGGTACCTCTTGAACAAGACCCCCATCAAAATCCGACTGATACGGGCGCCTCCCACCTTCGCCTTGATGGCCACTAACGTAGAGGGGCATGTAGCGGACTATAAGATTGTCATCCAAGACGCAGTCCTGTATGTCCGAAAAGTGAAACCGAATCCAGCCGTTCAATTGGGACACATGAAAGCCTTGGAAACAAAACCAGCCCAGTACCCTATCCGACGTGTACAAACCAAAGTGTTCTCTGTGCCTGCTGGAAATATGGGCGCCAACAAAGAAAACCTGTTCCTGGGGGAACTACCCAAGCGATTGATCCTGGCCTGTGTGGAAAATACCAGTTTCAGCGGAGCCTACCCAGAGAATCCGTTTGACTTTAAACATTTCGGCATCAATTTTGTGGCCCTGCATGTGGATGGACAACAGGTGCCAGCCACGGCCTTAACCCCGAACTTTGGGCGGAGGAATTTCATTCGAGCCTATCAGAGCCTGTTTACAGCCACCGGTCAAATCAACCAGGACGAAGGGAATATGATCAGTCGGGAGGACTACGCGAACGGATACACGTTGTTCTGTTTCGATCTGACCCCCACCTTAGAGAACGACCATCAGCTGGCCCTGACCAAGCAAGGCAATTTACGGTTGGAAATCCACTTTGCACGAGCCCTGGCGACCACCGTCAATGTGATCTGCTACGCCGAGTTTGACAACATCATTCAAGTGGACAAGGCGCGCAACGTCCTGTGTGACTTCTCCACCTAACATGGATACAGACCAGATAACCACCGTGCTGGAGAATGACCCAGAGACACGTAGGGTCTTTCAAGGGGTGTTCGCCCGAGATGTGTTTCCATTAGACCGTATGTATCCGGCTGCTTACGTTCTCAACACGGACCCGATGGATCGACCCGGTGAACACTGGGTGGCCGTGTACTTGACAGAAGAGCAGGGGGAATACTTTGACCCGTACGGTCTGCCACCCCTCCATCCCGATTTAACAGACTTCATGGATCAAGGCACAGAGACGTGGTGTTGGAACAGTCAAACGTTGCAAAGCCTGACCAGTGGCGTGTGCGGACAATATTGCTTGTTTTACCTGTACCATCGATGCCGGGGAAGACCCTTATCTACTATCGTACAGATGTTTGACGAGTACCCCCAGGCCGAGGACCGCGATGTACTCGTCTATGACTGGGCCGCCCATCATTTCAATGTACAAGCCCCGTTCTGGGCTTAAGTTAATGACAAGCCCCTTGTTCTGGGCTTAAGTTAATGACAAGCCCCTTGTTCTGGGCTTAAGTTTACAAGCCCCTTGTTCTGGGCTTCAATGTACAAGCCCCTTGTTCTGGGCTTCAGTTAATTACAAGCCCCTTGTTCTGGGCTTGAGTTTTCACGTGGTTGTTCTCACGTTGTTGTTGTTCACTGAATAAAAAAAAAAATGAGATCTCACCAAAAAACCCTGTCTTGTGTGTTTTATTCCTAATGCATCAATGCCCAATGTGGAGATTCAGTCAAACTGAAATCAGTGGTGTAGGATGGGGTCAAAATGTAACCCATCAAGTTTAGAAGGCAAGAGCACTATAGTAAAAAATAGAGAACCAATGAAATCAGCCTACAGACCAAGTACGTGTCTTTGGTCTAGGTTTGGAGCGGGCATTTCATTGAGGTACGTGTATACGGTAAGTGAAGAGACTCGTCCAACACGTATAGATTATGACTATAAGTTCTATGAGCATAATGCATGAAAGTGGCTTTGAACACCGTATTAGTCAATCAGTGGCCTAGAATGGAGCCAAAGGTAACCCATCCATGTCCAGAAAAACATTACCCGGGTGTACAAGAACCCAGATGTAGGCGCGGACGTCAGCGAAAGCACACCGTGAATACCCCAATTCCATTGGCTGATTGTTCGATCGCTGATTGGTTCTTTTTCTCGACCGCTGATTGGCTCTTTTTCTCGACCGCTGATTGGTCCAAATGGAACTGCCCATCTTTCCCAGGTTCATCTAGAATCCCCTAGAATCTAGAATTTTTTATTGTGCTCAAGCTCTGACTATAGCGATGCCGCAACATTGTCTCATTGGACATTGGACCGTCTGACCTGGAGGTGACCCTTTGACCTTTTGACCCGCGTCCGCGCGCGCGCGCACTGCCAGGGATGACGCGGGATGACGTGCGCGCGCGCGCGCTCGCGCTGCGGGGCGCTGGGGCGGGGCGGGAAAACACACCGGCGATTGAACATACGGACGTCTAAGAGGAAACATTAGGAACTCTTCTATGTTTGGAGGTAGTTTTTAGTGAAAAACCCGGAAGTGACGTCATACAGGGTCCAGTTTTCGACACTGAGTGACCACATCCGACAAAATGGCCAGTTTTCGACACCGGATGTGCCGCCATCTTGAACATACGTGCCGCCATCTTGGATATGTCCCATAATGCACCGGGTCAAAATACTCGCTTCTGATTGGACGAGAGCTCTGGGACGGATTTGAAATACTCGCTTCTGATTGGACGAGACCTCCGTATTGCATCTGCGCATGCGCAGAATGATATTCCTACCGCACACCCAACCCATCAGATGCCCCTTCACGAATGCTTCACTTAGATACCTCACTCGACCCCATTGGTGCATTAGGGGCTCCCCTACATCCCAACACGGCTATTTTCATACACTTGGGCCACCGCGCATGCGCAGAATGCCGATAGTTCAACCCCACACCCAGCCCATCAGATGCCCCTTCACATAAGCTTCACTTTGATACCTCACTCGACCCCATTGGTCCATTAGGGGCTGCCCTAGCTCCCAACACGGCTATTTCCATACCCTTGGGCCACCGCGCATGCGCAGAATGCCGATAGTTCAACCCCATATCCAGCCCATCAGATGCCCCTTCACGAATGCTTCACTTTGATACCTCACTCGACCCCATTGGTCCATTACGGGCTCCCCTAGCTCCAACACGGCTATTTCCATACCCTTGGGCCACCACGCATGCGCAGAATGCCGATAGTTCAACCCCACACCCAGTCCATCAGATGCCCCTTCACGAATGCTTCACTTTGATACCTCATACGACTCCATTGGCCCATTAGGGACTCCCCTAGCTCCAAAACCGCTATTTCCATACCCTTGGGCCACCGCGCATGCGCAGAATGCCGATATTTCAACCCCACACCCAGCCCATCAGATGCCCCTTCACGAATGCTTCACATCGATACCTCACTCGACCCCACTGGACCAGTAGTCAATCTCCTAGCTCCAAAAAGGCTATTTTCATACCCTTTGGCCTCCGCGCATGCGCAGAATGCCGATAGTTCAACCCCGCGCCCAGCCCATCAGATGCCCCTTCACCTAACCTTCAATTTGATACCTCACTCGACCCCATCGGACCCTTAGGGGCTCCCCTAGATCCAAAAAGGCTATTTTCATACCCTTCGGCCGCCGCGCATGCGCAGAATGACGATATTTCAACCCCACACACAGCCCATTAGATGCTCCTTCACCTAACCTTCACTTTGATACCTCACTCGACCCCATCGGACCATTTTATCTAGGGACTACTTTTTCTCCGCGGAAGCTTTTTCCCGAGACCGAATCACCGCCAAAACCACGGCCAAACCGCATCACCGCGCATGAATACATTTTTTTTTTTTTTTTTTTGCCGGAACTTTTTTTTTTTGCCCGAACATGCCCGAACATGCCCGAACCACGCCGCCATCTTGCTTTACAACATGGCCGACAACACTTACAATTCAACCAATCAAAAGACTCGTTACAAAACCATCCAGTTGTGACGTCATAGTTACATCCGGGTGAAATTAGTCGAATTCTGCCCTATAACCACTACTGACCTGATCTCATACACAAAATACAATGTATCTGTACACAAATACACAACGATGGTATAGACGCCATTTTAGCATGGGTCCCCGCGCATGTCAACATCAGAGGCAACGAAGCAGCCGATAAAACTGCCAAAGACAGTCTTGCCAAAACTACACACGCTGTGCCAATAGGATTAGGATGTAAAGAACTCAACACTATCATTATACGCAAAATAGATAGCAAGTGGCAAAAGGAATGGAACGAGGAAGAACGTGGACGATGGTTACATAAGATTTTTGATGGAGAGAAAAGACAAGTCCAAGGATTCCAGTTAGACAATAAGCGTGATGACCGCATCATCACAAGATTAAGACTAGGCAAAACCGGACTTAAATCACACCTGTCCATGCTTCTGAAAAACACCTCACCACTCTGTACCGCATGCAACAATGTAGAAGAAACAATAGAACATGTCCTACTTGAATGCCCAATACACTACCCACAACGCGAGGCACTTAGAAACGAATTAAAAAAATTCAACACTCCCTTAACATTACCAGCGATATTAAACCCTAAGCCCCCCATTAGAAAACAGGTATTCAAGTCCTTAATAAATTTTATCAAAACTGCTGGCTATTATTCCAGTATATAACACTACCCCCGTGCATGCGCATCACTAACTAACAATGTCAGCATTGGCCAAACTTTCTCTTTTGGAATAAAATATAGGCAATGTGGGCACCGGAGATACCATGTTCCGTGTGGGCCGGTTGCCACATTAGTCTCAAAAATCGGAGGCCAAGACCAATCAACATCCCTGCGACAATATTGGCCAAAAATCTCTCTTTCGCAATAAAATAGGCAATGTGGGCACCGGAGATACCATGTTCCGTGTGGTAACCGGTAACCACATTCATCTCTAAAACCGAAAGGCCGCTACCAATTCAACAATCAAGGACATAAATCATTAGCACACGTCCAAGAAACAACCACGCACACAAATAAATTCACTCACAAAAAAGAATACTACACACTTTTTCATCATATACTTTCAGAAATGGAGATGAACATGATGAAGATCATCATCGTCGGTCCACAAGAACGTCCAGAATACTCGACCCTGCAAGCCAGACACGCTACCCCACCGAACTGAGCAACCAGAATACCAAATCCTAAACCACACCGACACGCTACTCCATAGATGACACCGAACTGAATATGATCCTTTGACTTTCACACAATATAGGACGTAGACCTGCACTGTAAAAAGTGGAAACATGTTTAACGTTTCATTTTGAGATGGGTAACATGTGAGATGCTTCATATTGCTACATGTTTCACCCTGTTTTTCATGAAAACATGTCTCAAAGACGTAAGATTACAGCTATTTGAGGGTTGTGACATGTTTCACTGGCGTTGCCGTTTCGCTATAATGACCCGAATAGCTGCTTGAAACATCAAAGCCGAAACACGTACAACCAAGTCGCAAAGGCGACATGTCTCAAGGAACACAGTATAAAAGACAGATAATGCTGTCTGGTGCATGAAAGCACTAGTTTCCAAAAATTTATTTCTGGTCTTTAGCGATCGTGAATATATCTGTCGGTATTGAGAATAAACAGACCGACCATCATTTAATTGAATTATTTGCATCGTAATATAACTCTTCCAGGCCTAGGGTATTTGAGCCCTGCCAAGGCCTTGGAAGAGACTTGCCACTAAATATTTGTTTACTTCTTGAGTCTAAAAGCCCCCACAATATATCTTGGAGTGCGCTCTGCTAGAAAGTGCAAAAACAAAATCCAATCCTTGAACACTTCACAGTTACGTCATATTCTAAATATGAATTTTTGGTCGATTTTTCGGTCAGATTTTCCATTTTGTTTATTTTTGCTACGTTCTCCGAAGTAAACTACATGGTATATTAGGGAAGAATTATCTGATGTGGAATAAAATACTTCATGCGTTCTTTTATCCACAAAAACAAAATCGTGAAGAAAAAGATAAAACATCACTTTTCTGGTACCCCACATGTCCGCCACTTTAAATTTACCAATGATCCTTTTCTGGGAGGGGTATGCAAATAGGGGCAAACTGACTCAAATATATTACGCTGTAAAATCAAGCTCCTAATAATTTGTTGTTTCGGAGATATAACGTAGAAAGTTTGGTGGGGGTTAGGGCATGATTCTCCTTCATGTTCGGAAGGGTTAAGAGTAATCTCGTTAACCATTCCTACCAACAAAATACACAGCAGCGTTGCTATAAAAAAGAGTGACATTGATGGGGCATCAATGAGAGTTCGCGTTGGGAGAAACAACAACTGTGTTCTCTATGTGACCAAAGTTATACATCCAGTATTTTAAATGTGTGTAGCGCATCAGAAAATTTTCTGGACGTATTCAATACGATTGCCCTATATATGATTACAACATTGCGCCGGATTCGGCCATTGTGTGACACAAATGACACCAAACCAGGCATCTTCACATTTCAAGTTAAATACTACACTAATGTTCCGTCATTTACCTTCACCAATTGTTCAAACTGGGAAATGCACGTGATATCATAGAGCCAATCAACATAGAAACTTGCCAACATAGTGCAGCGAGGATTTTCTTTGATGTCAGTCTGTGTTATTTCCAAATATGGCAAGTGGTGGTTGTATTGATGTTAACTTCTTTCGAATAGCCAATCAAATCTGAATTTTAAAGAGGTAATTGCACTCCTCCTAATATGGATTACGGAATGTTTATAGAGCTATGACATCACCAAACTCGTATTCTGATCAGAAATTGTGTTATGTTCAGCCAAGGCAACTCGTGTAGTGTTCGACTTGGATATGCGAAGATGAAACCAGGAGGAGAGAGGGGATATTATTTTTCATCGTTATGAAAATATTGAATATTGTTGGTGTGTGAAGCAATGTTCCCCCTTCCTCACTAACTGTGACCACTGTTGCAACAACTCGAGACGAGTCCAGGCTCCGTTATTTAATAATCATCTGCGATCCGTATTCCATTCCCCGAAACTGAATGGAATTTCAACGACTCGTTGGGCAGAGATATTTACCGCGAGCTGATAAATCAGTTTCAAGTTACAGACATTCATCTATCTAAATTAGCAAGTATGGTCTATATATGTATGTAATATAGCACCCCCTGTTGAGAACTTCTTCCTGTGTGCTGGATTAGGTTGTGTCATATCAACACACCGATGTGGAACTTAAGTAAATTATTATTATTATTGGTTAATACCTGAATGTAAATGTACCATTTGGTG
Source organism: Hanleya hanleyi (assembly GCA_036873755.1). Taxonomy (NCBI): domain Eukaryota; kingdom Metazoa; phylum Mollusca; class Polyplacophora; order Lepidopleurida; family Hanleyidae; genus Hanleya; species Hanleya hanleyi. The sequence goes on from JAVTVY010009676.1 coordinate 38,829, forward strand.
TTCACCAAAATTTCAGCACATTATTGTCATGGACAATTTGCACGCTATGATAAATTGGTTCACATCAGGAATTATGATGTACCGAACTTGTATCTATCTGGAATTATCATATTCATTGTTAACCTGCGGATCAAGCTGGTCTGTTATATATGTTCCTGCCTGTAGCCTATGATTGTTGTTGGTTCATACCTGAGTTTGAATTCCGTTGAAGATAAGAGAATAAAAACTGATGCAAGTTGAATTTAATAAATGTTTCGTGTATTTTTGTTTCTTTTCACAGGCGATCTGGCGATCTGATGAAACATGTAATGGGAGATAGACTATTTTGAAACACTTCCAAGTTTGAGACATGTTCGGACCCGTTTCGCTTGCGACATGTCTCAAAAGTTGGGACAAAGTCATGTTTGGGCTTAGACGTTTCATTTTGAAACATGTAGTCGACCGTAACATGTTTCAGATTGAGACAACACATGTTTCACTGTGCAGGATGTCACATGTTTCAAACGGACACGTGTTTAACGACGACATGTCTGATATTGAGACATCATTAACACACATGAGGATGACACGTGTTTCAAATTGAAACATGAAGCCGTTTCAAAATGAAATATGTGCGTACAAACATGTCCCAAAAGTTGGGACAAATTCATGTTTCATTTTGAGACGTTAAACATGTCGCTAATTCTTACAGTGTGCCGTCCTGTGCCCCAATACACACTCCAAGCAATTGTTACAGGCACAGATTTCTGGAAGAACCCACCCTGTTCCCAAGGGCGTCGTTAGGGAAGTCGATTCGAAAAATCCTGAAGACGCCCATGGCTCTCCCAGTTTTTTCTGGACTGCTTTGTGCGTACAAAGGGGTATCAAGACAAAGGAATCATCCACGCGATTACAGTGAACTCATATTTACCAGTATAACTTAACCAAAAACCAGAAAGAGACTTACGAACTTGTACATAGCAATTCTTATTTACTTCTATTTATATCTCCTACTAATCTCTCATTGTTATTTATTATTTATTTATTCATTCATTTATTTATTTATATACTTAGCGCTGGAAAAGATATTCAAAAAACAAAGAAATGTACCGCGAAATGCAAATAAAACATTGAGTTGATGGGCCGCGAAATCCGAATGGGAAGCGGCCCTTAAACTACAATTTCAATCAATGATACTTAGGTTTGCATTGGTCGATATCTTCGTATTGCCAGCGTGATTGGACTTTCTTGTTTTTAATGTGCTAACTTTTATCATGTTTAGGTATAACCGATGAGTGCTACATGTATTTCCACACAGATGTAGGTGTGTCATGTACTTAGTTTACAGAAGTATTAGTTGTGGAGTTTGTCTTTGTTATGGATTATGGGTATATATCCCTGTTAATTATGAAAAAGTGAATAAGTAGCTCTGAATTTATGTACGGTTTTACGCAACGATTAGCTTTGGTAGTTTACAAGCAAACTAATAACGGTCTATTGTGTTGAAGTATTTTGTAATATTTCAAATAAATTTATAATCAAATGTATTGTCACTGTTTCTTGTTATACTCATTCAGTTCGGACAAGATGTATTATGCTCTCCGTCAACATCTGATAAACACCCCAATAAAATGTGGCTCCATATTTTCTAAGAGATTTGCTTCATTGCGACGAAACTTCTCGGAAATCATCGGGCTGGCCATGGAGACAGATGAACTTTTACCTCCATGGGCTGACCAAACCAATATTGAGTAACACTGATTATTCCGTAGGTTGTTTCATGTGTGAATGAGCATGCACAAAGTCGGCTGCATTGACAAGAAAAAAATTATCGCGACTTTTCGCAGGCATACTGTCACTTTAACAAGAAGTTAACACATTTATATGGTGTCACAGCAGCCAACAATGGTTTATACCGAGTGTATTCACCACACTCTCACATGTCCGCGTCAAGGACGCCCCCTGTTGATTAAGGTGGGTGATCCGATCTTGCACGTTGTTGAACCCGCCTTATCAACACGAGGCGAGCTTGATGGCCAGTGAAACAGTGTTGTCGTGGATATACGAGATATGAACCGTTGTTGACTGTTGCGTCGGCTATGTTGGGGGAGCACAGGGGCGTGTTTGGGCGATTTAGGGGCCATTCGTTTTCCTTTGTAAAGTGTCCTGTTCATAGTGTGGATTTGCCGACATTGTGATATCATCAGAAGTAGGGAAACACAGTTCGAATTGGAAGTACTTGTCTGTAGGTTGCGGACCTTGGTGGTGAACACTGGAGAGAATATTGAGATAAACGATTAGTAGAGAAAGTGCAGTGTGTGTGGGGATTGTGATCTCGGGGTCACGAGTCTACTTTAGATGTGGGTAGTGCAGTGCAGTAGGGGATGTAAAGTTCAAGCCGTGCATGGACTACGCGCTCCACCGTCGTCCAGGAATGCCCTCAACGTGCGATCAGGCGTGCATAGCGGTGTACGAATCTCGGGACGCTATAAATTACAACACAAAAAAGGGAAGTGGGGAGAGGTGCCGACACACTGCCAGAGCCACATGACTTCACAGTATAGTCTTCCGGATAACCTATTCTAAAGCACCTGTCCCATGCTCGGAAAAGCGTCGAGTGACGAAGCATCTTGTGCGATTTTTCCTAATCCTGACTACACTGAGGTCTTCCTTCAAGTGTCTAAACATCAAAACATTGGGATAGACTGCAACAGTAACTCGTCACAACCCCCCACCGACTGTCATACGGCTGTCCCAGAGTGGTTGGAGGAAATTCAAACGGGTGTTGAGTGACGAACTGGACGGCAACCTCATCCATCTGTATCACGAGGTCATAGCCCTCCACGGCCCTTTCTTTGATTGTCCTGAAACCTGATGACGTAGCCCCCCCCCCTACATCAATGACAATAAAATCCCACGTCTATCCCTTGATGCAATGCGGGCTCCAAACATTCGTGACAATTAAATGACTGGTGGGGATCTTTATACAGTTCAATTAGCCTGTCCCCTCCCTCATGTAACATGACATCAACTTAATTGCCAGCGCGAGGTCCCTGGGCTGGCACATTCGGAATAGCAAGCATTAATTTGGTGTATCGGGTTACATATAGGACTTCACACCTGGCGGCACATATACTTTGCGTTAACAAAGACAATTTAATATATAAGCGATGTTAGATTTCTGGATAAGTGTTGCCGTATCATAAAGATGAATGAATACACAATTCATCACGTGACAGAGAGATATAACACGCCATCAAGGTTTGGGACATTGGCTCGGCTGAATGGATCTGCAATGCATTTCACCCTGAATCTGGGTTTATGGACGACGCACTCGTCGAGGACCAATTATCCCACGTGTTGTCAGTCAAAGCGACTTTACAAGACACACTGACAGAGCTCACAAAAATGATACTTAAGGAGGCCCCGTTAAAAATAAAGGCCGTTATCAGAAATCAGGAGAACAACTCATACTACAGCCCCGAGAGCCCTGCAACGCATAGTGGGTTGAACGAGCTACACCGGACTGCCAAGCCCCACGAGAATCGTAAGTCGAAAACCCAAGTGTGGTTAAAAACCTTGAAGACACATATATGTGCCCGGTCCCATTTTCAATGGAACCGGGTCATCGTTGGGAACCTGGGCAGCGAATGGCAAGTCGACTTGGTCGAAATGAGTGGCTTTGATAACAGAACGACAGCAGCCAGTATCTTTTGACGTTGATGCTTGAAACGTGCCCATCTGAACGGAAACAGGAGAGAATTTCATCAGTACATTCAAGCGGATATTCTGAGAACCCACAAGGTTGTTTCATGTGTGAATGAGCATGCACAAAGTCGGCTGCATTGACAAGAAAAAAATTATCGCGACTTTTCGCAGGCATACTGTCACTTTAACAAGAAGTTAACACATTTATATGGTGTCACAGCAGCCAACAATGGTTTATACCGAGTGTATTCACCACACTCTCACATGTCCGCGTCAAGGACGCCCCCTGTTGATTAAGGTGGGTGATCCGATCTTGCACGTTGTTGAACCCGCCTTATCAACACGAGGCGAGCTTGATGGCCAGTGAAACAGTGTTGTCGTGGATATACGAGATATGAACCGTTGTTGACTGTTGCGTCGGCTATGTTGGGGGAGCACAGGGGCGTGTTTGGGCGATTTAGGGGCCATTCGTTTTCCTTTGTAAAGTGTCCTGTTCATAGTGTGGATTTGCCGACATTGTGATATCATCAGAAGTAGGGAAACACAGTTCGAATTGGAAGTACTTGTCTGTGGGTTGCGGACCTTGGTGGTGAACACTGGAGAGAATATTGAGATAAACGATTAGTAGAGAAAGTGCAGTGTGTGTGGGGATTGTGATCTCGGGGTCACGAGTCTACTTTAGATGTGGGTAGTGCAGTGCAGTAGGGGATGTAAAGTTCAAGCCGTGCATGGACTACGCGCTCCACCGTCGTCCAGGAATGCCCTCAACGTGCGATCAGGCGTGCATAGCGGTGTACGAATCTCGGGACGCTATAAATTACAACACAAAAAAGGGAAGTGGGGAGAGGTGCCGACACACTGCCAGAGCCACATGACTTCACAGTATAGTCTTCCGGATAACCTATTCTAAAGCACCTGTCCCATGCTCGGAAAAGCGTCGAGTGACGAAGCATCTTGTGCGATTTTTCCTAATCCTGACTACACTGAGGTCTTCCTTCAAGTGTCTAAACATCAAAACATTGGGATAGCCTGCAACAGTAACTCGTCACAACCCCCCACCGACTGTCATACGGCTGTCCCAGAGTGGTTGGAGGAAATTCAAACGGGTGTTGAGTGACGAACTGGACGGCAACCTCATCCATCTGTATCACGAGGTCATAGCCCTCCACGGCCCTTTCTTTGATTGTCCTGAAACCTGATGACGTAGCCCCCCCCCCTACATCAATGACAATAAAATCCCACTTCTATCCCTTGATGCAATGCGGGCTCCAAACATTCGTGACAATTAAATGACTGGTGGGGATCTTTATACAGTTCAATTAGCCTGTCCCCTCCCTCATGTAACATGACATCAACTTAATTGCCAGCGCGAGGTCCCTGGGCTGGCACATTCGGAATAGCAAGCATTAATTTGGTGTATCGGGTTACATATAGGACTTCACACCTGGCGGCACATATACTTTGCGTTAACAAAGACAATTTAATATATAAGCGATGTTAGATTTCTGGATAAGTGTGGCCGTATCATAAAGATGAATGAATACACAATTCATCACGTGACAGAGAGATATAACACGCCATCAAGGTTTGGGACATTGGCTCGGCTGAATGGATCTGCAATGCATTTCACCCTGAATCTGGGTTTATGGACGACGCACTCGTCGAGGACCAATTATCCCACGTGTTGTCAGTCAAAGCGACTTTACAAGACACACTGACAGAGCTCACAAAAATGAT
>JAVTVY010009677.1:0-45061 GCA_036873755.1 Hanleya hanleyi
AAGACCCTTGTCCAATCAGAGGCCGCCATTTGGCGCTGTATCAGTCATATTCGTTCGTGTCCTTTACTGCGGTAGCTGTATTCTCGGCTGCTCTTTTCCAATCAAAAGTCGCCGTTTCAGAAACTTTCATCCTTGCTCGGTGTGACCTAATCGTCGTCGGGCAGGCCTGGATATTGTTCGGACAGCATGTCATGAAAGAGTTGTTTGCGCATCCTGATAGCATTTTCCAGGGCCCCAGTGGGTGGTAGCCCCATATCCTCTTCCAAGTGACACTTGGTGTTTATGATGGACCTGTGCGTGGGGTCGCCTTTCATTTCAAGCGGTAGTGCAGTATACTGTTCATAGATCGCCATGGCTGTTTTCCTGATGCAGGGGCACATTTGGGGGCACATTTGTAAGTTATCCTCCGGTGTCCTCGATCGCTGCAGCATGAGTATTGATAGATGCTGTCACAATACGATCCCAGAAGGAAGGTTCTGCCTCACTTTCCTGGTATGTAGGCTAACTATCTGAGGTCAAGGTCTCCGTATCAGTATATAGACTCTCAGCAATCTCACTTTCCTGGGATGTAGGCTGACTATCTGAGGTCAAGCTCTCCTTATCAGTAGATAGACTCTCATCAATTTCTGTATCGGCCTCTTGTGCCTCGGAGTCTTCAATCCCATGTATATTTTTCTCGTGTCGCATCATATCGTAACGTCCGGTGAACGTGCGTTGGCACTCAGAGCAAGTATAAGCCATATTGACGGGTGAACGTCGACTGTGCGTGTTTTGGTAATACACTTGCTTTTATAGGCAGTAACGCCCGTAAACGCTTAGCTTAACGCTTCAACGCCCTGGTGAACTAGCTCAGAAGCCCTGATTTTCATGGAATTGCCACGAATACATCGAAATGCAGTGACGCCCGTCGTTACGCCTTAACGCCCGTCAACACCAGTCGTTACGCCTTAACGCCCGTCCCAATGCCTTAACGTCATATCTTTACGCCTTAACGCCCGTCTCAGCGCCTTAACGAACGATAAAGGGGTTTCGGAGGCCGATTAACCTTTGGACTGTGAGTGCACTTTCGGTCACGTGACCGGAAGTGACCTTTGACCACGTAACTGGGAGTGACCTTTGACCCTGCGCTGCTCGGAAGTGACGTCATCGTACGCAGACACACAGACACACATACCTGGTGCACCCTGTACCCAGGGTACACCAGGATGCGGGTGTCACACAGACACGTAGGCACCAGACCAGGTGTTCACGGTCGCCGCAACATTGTGGCGATCGTAGTGCAACATTGTTGCATTTTTCCTTCGGGGAGCCAGGTGAGCTCACTCACGTAGGCACCAGATCAGGCATTCACGATGTCGCAACATTGTAGCCATCGTAGTGCAACATTGTTACATTTTTCCTTCGGGGAGCCAGGTGTTCGGCACGTGACAACCCCCAGCCCAGAACAAGTCAGTACATGCCTTGATCACGTGACCGCCACGTGACCTCCACAAATCCTCCACGAAAGTAGGTCAAGTTGGGTTTAAATCCTCTTTCTATACTGCTAATGCTGTTATACGAAATATGTCTTGGAATTATGGATGCGGAGATTGGACGATGGTTGAATAATGAATGACGGACTAGATGCTTTTTATCCTTCGACCAATCCCTATCGCCTGTTCTCTATATGTCTAGATAATCCTCGGTATAAAAAAAATGTAAAACCCGATGGCGGCCGCCTTTTTGTGATCATACATTATAAGAACACGTTGTACACGCACACATACAGTCCTTCATTGACCAGTTATTCGTTGTACGACATTCTAAATGTGTAAAGTATATTAGTATCCTTAAAATCCACAGAGGAATTACCCGCTTACTTAGATCACTACTGTCGTGAGTATTCCGAGAAAATATGGTCTCAGGACACAATCAATGTATACACTCGCTTGAATTGATGGTAATACATCAATAGGTACAATCAGTTTCAATAAAAATGAAATCGTCACACCTGTCGTCACAACTGGGAGTAACAAACCCGGGTTGCATGATATTAAGCGAGTCGCAAGTATAAAGATTGTTACCTGGCATGACAAGTGTCAAGCTGGAACCATATACATAGCGCTGAAATGGGTTGATATTTTACAGTGATACAGCTCGTTTATTTGAGTTATTTATTAAGAAACAACCAGCAGCTAAATGAGTCGTCACACTCTACTAAATAAAGGCCTATTATAGACCTTGTTAGACTTCAATATATACTGATTGTTATACAGTTATAATGTATGAGCGATAAGCTACAATGGCGTGGGGATATATAACAGCGAAGATGAACATACAGGCGGATATGCTGACTGTATTGCACCCAAAGACAGCCCAGTGTCTGACCCTCGGATGTTATGGTGTTTCTGTAGAGGCCTCAGATCCGACATTCAACGTTTAGCCGTCATGCACAATAGAATTTCCACGTCAATAACCGAAAAGTGATCAACAGATTTCATTGATGGCGGCAGGGTATCGGGTGTTCTATTATCAAAAACTCATCACGTATTATTTCATCCAACGGAATTTCAGAGTCGTTTTTTAGCGCATCATGTAACAATGTGCGGACTGTGACGATTTCCATCAACGCCACAGATTAATATTATTGCAGAAACAAGGCTATTTCACCAAATGCCTACATTCAAAGTTTCTCAAATTCTGTGATAAATAATTTTTTGACGGCAAACTACGATCGTAGCGTGCAAGATCCCTGGCGCTACGTTCCGTACTTGTGTCTAATTCCGCTTAAACCGAGGCTAGGGGTGGTTTAAATCTCCATGATGTGCGGATGAACAGACACAATCAAAGCGCGACTGAGATACACATCCTTGAAACGACTTGGAAATTCATTTGGATAAAGAATAATGGTCAGTGATTAGAATTTCATGTCTGACATCATCGAAAATTGTTAATCGGTTCTCTCTTGTAGGAAACCATCTTGTTAGGTCTTTCCATTCCAGATGTATAGAGCTATTGTTATTCTACGGATTATTAGGTTCTTCTACCTATTCTACGGATTATTATTAGGTCGTTCCATTACGAATGGAAATACCTATTGTTATTCTACGGATTATTAGGTTCTTCTACCTATTCTACGGATTATTATTAGGTCGTTCCATTACGAATGGAAAGACCTATTGTTATTCTACGGATTATTAGGTTCTTCTATACCTATTCTACGGATTATTATTAGGTCGTTTTATTACGAATGAAAAGACCTATTGTTATTCTACGGATTATTAGGTCTTTCAATTCCAGATTGAAATACCTATTGTTATTCTACGGATTATTAATATTATCATTATCCAATTTTGTCTACGCACTACAGTTACAATAATTGTCACACACATAGGTATGGGTCCGAAGTTTGGCAGGTGTGCTACACGTTTGATCTTTACCTTTCGAGTCATAAGCCTTTAAAGTGAAAAATCATTTAGTGAATATTGACCAAACGGCTGAGAATAAGTAGTTGAGATTTAGAATGTAAATCTTTGAAGATATTCTCAATAAAACAATACAATAAAATCAGTAGGTCAGAAAAGCAGTTTTTGAGTTCTCTCCCCTGGTGCTGTTTTCAATGTGACCTCTGTGCTGTCAAAACTAACAGACATATCTGAAAGAAAGTTGAGGGTTCGTAAGTGTTATATATGGCCATGTGCTAGTTATATTTTCGAAGTGTTACTTAAGAAGACGAGAGATCCTGAAGGATCTTGGCGCCCACCATTGTCCGATAATTGTAAGCTAATGACTAGAGGATCTTTTTGCCCATTGTTACGAAGAACAAACGATTGATTTGTAATTTTGTTTACAGAATTTCGAATCTGAGCGAAAAAGATCGAAAAAGGCCACTGAAAAACACCAAGATATAATCTTTCTAAGTTTCAGGAGTTTCAAGATTTCTAGAAACTGTACTTATGTCGGTTGTTATAATACAAGAGGAATGAGCAAAGTCAGTCTAAAAGTGAATGTACATGTATGGAGGATCCTTCGCCTTTGTTTTGTAGTATTTTTTTTATTTATTTTTTTTGCACGTGTCATCATTGGGTACTGGAAGCGAAGACCAATCTCTTTGACACTTTGGCATGAGCTATGAAACATACTTAAGATTTTATAATCAGGAACGAATGCTAATTCTGTTCTGTTTATTGGGCTATTTTGAGATATCTCTTTTAAGATACCATGCTCGAAAATAGTAAGATGGTACAATACTTAATACTGAAGGGATCTGGTCTGCGCAGTAATGTTGAAACTTCAAAAGTGCCTGAATCCTGATTATCTCCCTTGGATCGAAACATGCAGTAGTCTACGGTTGTCGAGTTGTGACGTTGAGTCACAAGAGTGACGTCCCTTCATGTAGCCGACCCACCGGCAGACGAAAGGGTGGAGCAGTTCATTTGCTACTGCATGGACTAAAGAAAGCTGATTTAAAATTTGAAGAAATACATTTTAATTCTGAATAATATGAACTCCTTGATATTGTAGTGAGAATAGGTTTTCTCACTGTCTTATCAGTTCAGATAAATAGACTGTTGACGAATAGTGTCAGATTATTGCAGGAAAGTGTTTTATTATAGAGTTATCTCCCCTGGTAGAGGGCGCTGATTGCCCTCTAGCCAATGAGAGTAACTCGCGGGCTTTGTCAAGAAGCAGAGATGGACTTGACCTTGGACTGACAAGACGTTCAGACTGCCTCTCTCAGGGTTTTAACCGGCAGGTAAGCCTGTCTTCTATACTGGCTGATATCTATATAGCTGGAATTACTACAATTGGTGATCAGAAGTTAAAATATCAAGCGTAGGATTGTGATTATTTTTTCGACAATTTTTCGCTCGATGGTGAACTGGGCGCAGTGTCAGATCGGCGGCCATTTTGACGTTTTTGAAAAATTTGCGTGTAAAAATAAGATTACTGAGTCCTGACAAACTTGTTGGCTTTCTTTTACGATTGGGTCGATAAGCGGGAAGTGTGTTGCTTTATAGAAGGGGTTTTGTGGAATTTTGAACTTCCAACGAAATTCTGGGATAATTTTTCCTCGTCAGCATGGACACGTTTTGCGGAGTTGAACAGCTGTTCAATGGCGGATTTTCCAAACGAAAGTGCGTAGACTTTCATTAGTTGTTAACTAATGATTATACGGCAATAGTTCTCAAGCTCTGTGCAGTATATGGTATGGCTTGGCAATGATTGTTCCGTGAATTGAGCCAAAAACAGTCTGTGCGTTGTGACGAAAATTGGACCCTTGATAGTCTCTCTTTCGTCAGATCGGTTTTATTCGCCATATTTGTGAAGTTACAATTTATCGCGAGTGAAGCGGGGTTATTTTGAACTACCCCAGTTTACAATTTGGTTTGAGTTCGCGTTCCTTTTGAAAATTTTGCGAGTTTACTGACACGTTGTTGTTGTTCATTTGGAACAACAACGACAGTAACTTGAAGGGTAACATTCGGGAATAAAAAGGAATAGGATTGTAATTGTTTAGGCTGGTTAGACGGCCAGTATAGCGGGCAGACTTGCCTGCTGGTTGCCTTCAATATTGCACCTTAGATTTAGTATTGTATGATTTGGTGAATTTTGATGTTTTTATTTTTCTGAGATAGTATTTGGTAGGGAAAATTAGGAGTAGAAGTTGGGATAAAGGTTTTGACAGGTGCAATATTTGAATGGTTTATATGTTAATGTTTGTGTTGTCATGTATGTGTACCGGTACTGTTTGTGTGTCCATATGTGTATTTTTGTGTTTTGTTCATAGTCCTGCCCCATGATAATTATTTTTTTTATGTGCTCAGTGGTTGGGTTGGTAATGTTGGGGTTTTTGGATAAGATTTTGAGCATGGGATGAAGTTTTAATGACTGAACGCGGTCAGATTAGTCATTTCCTTTCGGTTCGGTGATTGAGTTTGTGGTACAGGGTCATGTAATGCATGACCTTGTGATGTACGTGGATTCATCAGTCATGCTGTTGACAAATTGTGGTTATTCTTGCTGTGCCACTGGTATAGTTTTGCACGGTTGTCTTATCGAGACTTGTTCGTGGGAGTCTATAGCACTGTCAATTTCTGTTGGCTATTTTTCACTGGTGTGGTCGACTTAAAATGTATAGCAATAGTTTGACTTTGTATTATCGGTCAAACTACGTTTTTGTGAATTTGATTGAGACATTCACTGAAAATCTATGGCCTAAAGGCTAGAGTTCAATTTAGTAATTTTTGGAATTCGCCCAGTTTCATCGTCAAGTTCACCTGGCTATTGCCTGGTAGCTATTGCGCGAGGGGTTAGCTGGTGCTTACGTTGAATGTGGGGGATTTTCTCTCATTTGATTGAAATTCTTGCTAGCTATGGCATAGAACATTCAAATTAATGTTTCAATAGATTTGCTAATTATTGGTACCTAGTTTTTTTTTTTTTTTTTTTTTTTGGACTTGGTCAAAATTTATCCTCACAGCTTGGCAACTAACTTCGTGGCTTTTCGTGAGGTGTTACATGTAGCTGAATGCTACCTGGGAGTTTACATAGTGAATACATAAATTGCTGGTGTTCATTCTGATTTGGTGAGTTAGACTGTACAAATTGAATTGACCTCATATTCTGTGGTGGTGAATATACACTGTAAACCTTGATGGTGTACTCAATGGTGACTTACACTGTAAAAAGGGTGAGTGGTCAGTGTTGCTGAAATACACTCAGTATTTTGGGAATAATTTATTTTGAGTTTAAATAAACGGTCAATATTTTGGTGTTGGGATGTTGACAAACTTGTACCATATTTAATCGGATTTTGATCTGGTGGATGTGGTTGATTGTTTGGTGTTTATTACAACAAACTCAGATGGTATTTTGAGATTTGAGTGTTGACATATCCACACTGCATTCAATTTGATTGTGATCTGGTTGTGTTAAGTGGCACCATCTGATTTTGATTGAGAGTTTAGTGTTTATTCAAACACACATTCTTGGGTTTGCTTTGAAAAATAAAAAATAAAATAAAATTTTCTTTTGAGTGTTGACATATCGGCGCTACACTCAATTACATAGTGGTCTGGTGGTGTCAAGTGACATCATCTGATTTTGGTAGAGTGATTGGTGTTTATTAAAACGCACACTCTTACATTTAGTTGAAAAAAAAAATAATAATAAAAACAATTGGTGTAGCATCAACATTGCACCCGATTAGAGTGTAATCGGGTATTGTTGGGCAACACCAGTTGAGTTTGGGAACATTTGAATGGCATTTATTAAATAGGCAACCATAATTTAGTGGGTGATTGCAAAATGCCAACTCGGTGAGTTTTGATCCTATTTATTCTGGGAAAGAGACTTTGATCATTCATAACTAGGTCACATTTGGTATTGATTGACACCATTTGATGATTGTTTAGTATTCAACACCCGTACTATTGAGCTATTAGGCACTAACTGGGCTACTAGCGACAGCGATTATTTTGTATCTTATTTGGCTTGGTTTGTTTCTTGTTTTTGGACTTCACAGGGAAGTTGCAACAACGCGTTGACTGCGGTAACGCGTGATGCACTTGTATTGAAGGGTCTTGTTCTTTTCATTTTTTCTCATGGGTTTGAGTTGAATAAGAACACTAGAACGCATTGACTGCGGTAACGTGTGTGCGTTCAGCTTATAAGTGCTTCATTTTTTCCAGTGAGTTTCTGGAGTGGAAACTCACTAAGTGTGAGTAGTTGACACAACTACTTATTTCTGTTTTATACAGAAAACATAATTTATTGTGAATAAAAAGCCATTGTTGTCAAGTTGGTTGACCGGTAAATTTTGAGCTGCACATTTTATTTTTCCTGCAGCTTGGTTGGAATTTATTGTAGCCAGATTTGTACCATTGGAGGCGAATCTGGTTGATAATATTTTGGCAAATCAAGTATTGGCAGGTAAATTTATTTCATGGCAGCCATTTTGGAAGTGAGTATTGCAGTTTATTGATTATTTTCATTTGCATTTTGTGGAGTCTCGCAATTCTCACCATGACAGAACTGGTACCAGTAGACGTGTTGACAGCACATATTGAACAAGTCCCGGAGAATCCTTCGATGGAGAATTCTCTTATTAGTGGGGTAGATGTTTCCATTTGCCCTGAGTATGTTTCAGATTTAATTGAAAAACATGTAGGGGAATTGCGAACTGAGATGGAAAATCACATTCAAAATTTAAGGGGGGAAAGGGAATCTGTTGTTCAGAGTCTCTCTTCGAGCTTGCGAGAATGTGTTAACAAGATCGGTCAGCTGGTATCTAACGAGGGTGAATGTATTGCCAGAATCGATCAGCTGGCAACTGTTCAGAAAGAATGTGTTACCAAAATCGGTCAGCTGGTATCTAACCAGTCATTATTTGTTACCAAAATTGGTCAGCTGGTATCTAACCAGGAGGGGATCTCTGAGTGCCTGAGAGATTGTGTTCATAAGGTTTGTAAATTGGAAAACTGGGTCGGAGCGGAATTGACAGGGGTGAATACTCAGTTGGGAACAATTGGGGAACAACTTGGACTGATAATGACAATGATGCAGGGCCAGGGGACTAGTCCAATGGTTAGAGGGGTGGGGGCTGATGCTAGTTCATTGCAAACTGGTGGCAGTGCGGTTAGGCTGACAACGGGTAATGATGAGCAGGAAAGTTTGTCTGTGGTCAATGTTGTGCAAACGCTGGGGTTGGGAGGTGGGGAATGCAATGCTGGTGAGGGTACCAAACATGCACATTTTATGGATGCAGGAGTGGTGAATGCTTGTGAGAGGTCAGGGCATCATCAGAGGGTGGAGCACCTTTCTGTGCCCATCTCTGACCATTTCGTCCCTTCACATAGTACGGTTGGGGAGGAGCACAAAGGCAGCCATTCCTCCCCATCCATTGATAATTCTGGCATTGCTCATGGTCATCAGGACAAGGGAGATAATTTAATAGGGTCCAATGTTTCGCAGCCTATCCGGCAACATAAAGCGAGTTTGAGATCACGTCGACTTCTCCGTGGTCCTCGAACAGTACGTTGGCGTAGCCGTAGCCCTTTAACATCACGTGGCCGTAGCCCCTCGGCATCACCTTTTACACGTAGTAGCAGCCGTCCACTTCCAAAAACATTAGTTTTTTCCGGCGATGCCAAAGGTTGGTCGCCGTTTAAAATTAAATTTGAATTAGAAGCTCAAGATCGGAAGTGGAGCAAGGCAAAATCTCTAAAGCGTTTGACTGAGTGCATGCATGGCAAGGCCATCGAGTGTTACTCTTTCTTACCGAAAGCAGTTTGTAATTCTTTTGATGAGCTGCTTGAAGCCTTAGACAAACGGTATGGCGATCTCGAACCTCCTCAGGCAATCCGAAATCGGTTGCAGGTGGAGGAGCGAGGGGCCAATGCCACTTTGGCTGATTTTGGTTATAGGTGTGTTCATTTAGCTGTGAAGGGGTATCCGGGGGCTCCACGTGAGTTAGTCGAATAAATAGCCGTGGAGCAATTTTTCAAAGGTTGGCATGAACCACAGGCTGTAGTTTTGTTTGCTATGGAGAAAGACCCCAAAACTATTCAGGAGGCGTTGACATGTGTGAACGCCTCACTGTATAATCACCAAGTCGTGAATGTAGCAGGGGTCCGTCTAGTTTCCACAGAACTCGAGTCTGTGGGAGGGGATTTTTTACGGGAGGGTCGGGGTGAGTCTCCATTGAGACTTGTTAATTCTCCCGAGCTACCGGTAGCCAGTGAAGCCCCTATCAACAGAGTTACCTGTTACTCGTGTGGGAAAAATGGGCATAAGAGTTTCCGATGTCCCCAAGTACAATGCCATCTTTGTCACCAATTAGGACACATAAGTCGAAGTTGCCCCGTTCGCACTAATCTTGATGGGTTGGTTACCACGGGAGGACCTTCCTTGTCAGATTGTGCCGGGTCGACTGCTGCCGTTAGAGGCGTTACCGTGTCTGGGGCTCGGAAGGTGGCAATGGTAGTTCCGGTCAGGGTCGGGTCCGTTCCAGTGAGTGCGAAAGTGGATACTGCTTCTCAGGTAACAGTGATGAGTCCGGAATTATTTGGAAAGTTAGGGCTCACAGGACTGTCATCCACTCCCATTAAGCTAACTGGTGCATTTCAGGGTACGGCCAGTATGGGAATGTTGGTTCGACAGGTTCCCCTTTCCATTGCAGGGTTTAACTGTTTTGGAGACATGGTTGTAGCCCCGGTGGTTCAGGATTTGTTACTGGGCTCGGACTTTCTGTCCGCTTACGGCTGTGTCGTTGACTTTAGGAAGAAGGCCCTGGTTATTGGAAACATGGGGGTTCCTGCAGTAAAATGTTAATGCATGATGACCGGTTTGGACAGTGCTTCAGTTTAGTTCTCTTTTAGCATTGGTAATGTTAGGGGGCAATGCAGATTGACAGTGGGCATTGGCATGTGGTGCCATCTAGCACACTGGTTTGAGTTGATTTTGATGTTGATGTCTTTGTATTTTGATGTAGGTGATGTGGCATTTTGGTTTGATGTTGTGTAGGTTGTTTTTTGGTTTTTGGGGGAAAGATAAAAAATGATAAAATGTCGGACAAGAAATCTGTGATATGTGTGGATGTTGAAAATGATGTGGTGTGTTGGATAATGGTGTGTTGGTGGATTTGTGATGTGTGGGCCTATATTTTAGAATTATTTTTGGTAGATTGAGTGTTCAGTATAGTGTGGTGTGTGTACCTATTTTAGAACAGTTGGTGTGTTGGGAGAGCATGATGTGTGCTGGAAAAATGTGCAGTGTGTGTTGCGTGGTGGTGTGATGGAGACTTTTTAGGGGGGTTAGGAGAAATTACAAGCGTCTAGTCCGTCATTCATAATCCAGCCGTCGTCCATTAGAGAATATCCGCGTCCATAACTCAAAGACCTATTCTATATTCCATATAACAGTATTAGCACCAAATTCAAAAAGACAATCATAGTATACATAAACATAGGCTTGTTTCCTGCAAGAGAGAAGCGGTCAACAGTTTTCAATGATGCCGGAAAGACATCATGATGTTCCAAAAATATCAAATCCGTATCGCTGATCAGTATTCTTAATCCATAATATTCGTTGTAAAGTCGTCATCTAAAGGCTTTAGTGAAAGTGGAGTGGATGGGGTTGTGGAATGGTGGGTTGGGTTAAATTTTATCTGTGGGTTCAGCCCTCACGGTTGGCACATCATTCGGCAATGGTTAAATGGTGTTAAATGTAAGTTACTTGGATGCTACATGAGTTTTTGCCGAGGAGAGTGCGAATTGTGAGGGATGATTTAACAAGGGGAGAGAATGACGGGGCAGTCCATGTTGGAGACACAGGGCCGGGGGAGTTTGTGGCCACAACTCTGCTTGTGTCTTCTCTATGGAAGCCCCAGTGTGTTTTGTACCGGTGTTTGTCATCCCGGTTTAATTTATTGAATCAGGGTCTGAAATAAAAGTCGGACATCGGACAAGCCTTGACCTTGTTTGGTTGAATGCTCACTGTGAAGCATTACGTCTGATCAAATTCGGGGATAATTTTCGATATATTTATTCAGACCCTGGCTAATTGATCATTGGCAATGCGGTAACATCAGCAACGCAGTGCACTTCTGTTCAATGGATTCCGATATTCCTTCTGGTTCTGCAGTTTCATCCACATGTTGAGTTGACGTGTTAGCGGCACCTTGTGCACGGGTGTTTCACATGCGTTGATTCTTCATGTGTGTGTCTCTGTTGATGAATACAGAGGATACTGGTTTCCTGAAGCCTTGAGCTATATGAGTAGTCCCACAATGTATGGAGGACTGACAGGCAGTTACTGTATTAATCAGACTATGTTCGTTAGCCAGTCACTCAACTACTGAGAGACTGAGTGTCTTGCAGTTATTGCCTAAGTCAGACTATTCTTGATGGGATATCTGATATAGCCAGTCCCTCTAGTTACTGAGTCTGGCAGTTATTTCTTGGTCAGCCTGATTATAGCCAGTCTTTCAATTTATCAGGGACTGATAGGTTTTCAAACTGAGCAAGCTCTCAACGAGTGCTGACAGTCTAAAAGTTATTGTCGCTATTGTCGTTAGTCAAAACTTGATAGACTGTCTGATATGGTCAGTCCCTCAATGTAGGAGAGTCTGGCAATTATCTCATTAGTCGGTCTGTTTCTTGACAGGCTGTATAGTGTAGCCAATCTCTCAGTTTAAGAGGGGCTGACAGACTATAAAATGTCAGGTGCATTTTGTCAAACATATTCTCGGACTGTCTGATATTGTTGGTCCCTCAATTTAGGAGAGTCTGGCAAGTATTTCCTTAGTCAGTCTGTTTCTTGACGGGCTGTATAGTGTAGCCAGTCTCTCAATTTAGGAGGGGCTGACAGATTATAAATTCAGTGAGCCCTTAATTTATGAGGGGAAGGGGAGGTTGTGGGGAAAGGTAGATTCCAGAGTGAGTCGGACTGGTACCAAAAGTGGGCCAGTTCGCTCTAGCTCCTTTGGATCTCCTTGGGGAAATTAGAGGTCTGCTGAAAAATCGACCTGAGGGTTGGGGTTAGAGATCAGCTTCCATGATCTGGGGTTGGGTATTTTATTGTCGGACTAATTTTACGTAGATTGTTCTTAGGTTATGTCCGGTTTTTAGCCCAGTTCAAAGTAGAGAAAGCTTTAGGTACAGTTCCGTACTTTTATGGTATGTTTTTTATCATTGGGAATACTTTGCTGGAGTTTTAGACTCTGTCAGTCGCTGGTATGCCCTCCCCAAAAAAAGAAAAGGGGGAAGGGTGTAGTGAGAATAGGTTTTCTCACTGTCTTATCATTTTAGATAAATAGACTGTTGACGAATAGTGTCAGATTATTGCAGGAAAGTGCTTTATTATAGAGTTATCTCCCCTGGTAGAGGGCGCTGATTGCCCTCTAGCCAATGAGAGTAACTCGCGGGCTTTGTCAAGAAGCAGAGATGGACTTGACCTTGGACTGACAAGACGTTCAGACTGCCTCCCTCAGGGTTTTAACCGGCAGGTAAGCCTGTCTTCTATACTGGCTGATATCTATGTAGCTGTAATTACTACAATATGGAAGGTGAAGGTATGGATATTCTCTATAGTCAATATATAGAATATGCCCCACCGTTTGATCCGCCGACTCTTGTGATGCAACGTCACAACTCGAGAATACCGAATTAATTTGAAGCGTAACTTGGATTTTCGAATCGGACCAAAAAATTATCTTGCACTACTAGGCCCCATGTGGGACCTGTGTACCAAATTTCAGAAAGATCCATGAAATATTTCCTGAGAATTCACGGTAGCAATGTTTCAAGGGGAAATTCAAGATGGCCGCCTTGTGGCCATATTGGATTTTCGATTCAGACCGAAAAAAGTATCTTGCACAACTAGAACATAGGGGAACCAAGGGGAGACCACCTGTGTATCAAATTTGAGAAAGATCCATGCAGTACTTCCTGAGAAATCACGTTAACAAATTTGAATGGGAAAATCCAAGATGGCCTCTTGTTGGTCATATTGAATTTTCGAATCGGACCAGAAAAGGTATCTTGCACAACTAGACGACAAGGTGAACCTGTGTACCAAATTTAACAAAGATCCATGCAGTAGTTCCTGAGAAATCGCAATAACAAAGTTTCATGGGGAAATCCAAGATGGCCGCGTGATGGACATATTGGATTTTGGAATCGGACCAGAAAAGGTATCTTGCACAATTGGACCACAAGGGGGACCTGTGTATCAAATTTGAGAAAGATCCAGGCAGTACTTCCTGTGAAATCATGATAACAAAATTTCATGGGGAAGTCCAAGATGGCCGCCTGGCGACCATATTGGATTTTCGATTCGGACCGAAAAGGGCATCTTGCATATCGAGACCCTAAGGGGAACCTGTGTACCAAAATTGAGAAAGATCCATCCGGTAGTTCCTGAGATATTGCAATAAAGTTTCATAGGGAAATCCAAGATGGCTGCCTGGTGGCCATATTGGATTTTCGAATCGGACCAAAAAAGGTATCTTGCAAAACTAGACCCTGAGGGGAACCTGTGTACCAAATTTGAGAAAGATCCATACAGTACTTCCTGAGAAATGACGATAACAAAGTTTCATGGGGAAATCCAAGATGGCTGCCTGGTGGCCATATTGGATTTTCGAATCGGACCAGAAAAGGTATCTTGCACAACTAGACCCCAAGGGGAACCTGTGTACCAAATTTGAGAAAGATCCATGCAGTACTTCCTGAGAAATCGCGATAACAAGGTTTCATGGAGAAATCCAAGATGGCTGCCTTGTGGCCATATTGGATTTTCGATTCGGACCGAAAAAGTATCTTGCACAACTAGACCCCAAGGGGAACCTGTGTACCAAATTTGAGAAAGATCCATGATGTAGTTCCTGAGAAATTGCAATAACAAGGTTTCATAGGGAAATCCAAGATGGCTGCCTGGTGACCATATTGGATTTTCGAATCGGACCAAAAAAGGTATCTTGCACAACTAGACCCCAAGGGGAACCTGTGTACCAAATTTGAGAAAGATTCATGAAGTAGTTCCTGAGAAATTGCAATAACAAGGTTTCATAGGGAAATCCAAGATGGCTGCCTGGTGACCATATTGGATTTTCGAATCGGACCAAAAAAGGTATCTTGCACAACCAGACCCCAAGGGGAACCTGTGTACCAAATTTGAGAAAGATCCATCCAGTAGTTCCTGAGAAATCGCGATAACAAGGTTTCATGGGGAAATCCAAAATGGCTGCCTGGTGGCCATATTGGATTTTCGAATCGGACCAGAAAAGGTATCTTGCACAACTAGACCCCAAGGGGAACCTGTGTACCAATTTTGAGAAAGACCCATGCAGTAGTTCCTGAGAAATCGCGATAACAGGGTTTCATGGGGAAATCCAAGATGGCTGCCTGGTGGCCATATTGGATTTTCGAATAGGACCAGAAAAGGTATCTTGCACAACTAGACCCGAAAGGGAACCTGTGTACCAAATTTGAGAAAGATCCATGCAGTACTTCCTGAGAAATCGCGATAACAAGAATTGTTTACGGACGGACGGACGACGGACTGACTGATTGACTGACGGACGACGGACGACGGACAAAAAAAGTGATTTGAACAGCCCACCATCTGGTGATGGTGGGCTAAAAAGGTAATTATCTCCCCGTTAATCTTTTTCAAATCCCGCCATTTTACAACGGCATAAGCTACGGCGTTGATTCATCTATTGTTAATTAACACTTTGATGAACTGAAATAAATGCAACTAACGCTAACCGTTAGTTCACATTATCCGAATTTGAGCAAATGTGTGGCTTGTCTGGAATAAGGGAGATAACACTCCACAATCGTTCTCAGTTATCTACCCTTGCCTGGTTGCATTGCTGGCAGGATGCTAGAGTTGTGCCCCCCCCGATGTAATTATCACGTGCGTGAACCGGTTGCTCTCGTGTTTCCAGCTGTAAGCAGCTATCTAAAACTCAGTCATAGTTTGGTAGCATAACAGCAATTTGCATTCGTTCATAACCCGCCCACCCTCCCGTTTCAATATTGTGAGCTTCGAGTTGCATGTAATTTGAATCTGGTATCAGTTTTTGGGAGATTGTGTGTCGCTGGTTCACTGGCCGCGTTATTGTTTATATTTGCAGTTATATCACAGTGCGCTTTGCGTGACATACCGTAGGTTTCATTGTATAACCCATGCATTGTGCATACTTATCCTCATCTCCGTATCGGACGCTTCTTCTGTCAATTTATAACTCGCCACAACAGTAATGTAGCTATCGCGCGCCAAATACACCTTCTTGTTTCATAGAAAGTGTGACTTGACGAGGAAACGAACAAGCCTCTACATATTATACCGTTATTGTCTGGCGGGTTAGTGTGCGGTGAAGCAATGTTGCTTCAACAGAATTATTAGATATTGAAGAATTTATCGTCACGGCTTGGTTATTCAGATTGTATATATTTATGGGTATGCGATATTTTCATGGGGCAAATATTGTTGGATTTATACTATAGGCTAATTTGCATATGCTAATTGTGCTTTCCTTTGTAGCCATTGGAAAGGGTTCTGATCCGCTAGGTTGCCCAGGGGATTGGGGGATCGTATATATCTCATGTCAAGCTTCTATGTAGCCATGGGAGTTTGTTGGTTGGACAGAGATATTTCCCATGTGGGTATACTTTGTATACATGTATTTAGCATGATTTGTTTAGCCTTGGTTTGCTTTGTCCTCATATGTTGCCATTTGAGGGCCATGTGTGATTTGCTTTCATGAAAATCTTTCCCAGAACTGAATAAAAGCCGTGGCCTACTTATCTCCACACAAATATGTGTTCAGTTGGTTCATGTAGTTAACATTCAATAAGTTATGTGAATGGCGAAATATTTTGATAATATGACATTAAATTTACCTTTGTCCTCCAGGTGCGTCTCTATATGAGTGCAAAGTTTGGCGGTTAATTCTTGAACGGCTTATGCGATCAGCCTGAAATAAGGTCACGTGACCTACATAACGTCCCAAGGTCAAAACTTGTTTCAGAACTCGGCCTTGACCTTGATCTTTGAAGCGGTAAGCATCCAAATGTCGAAAATGCGGCTTCCATTTGCTGAAAAACTAACACACTGACAGCCACAAAACAATGACGCAATAGTGAGTACATAACCGGAAAACTGTTAGAAATTCTAAGTTGAAATTTGAGCATGAGTGTAGGTCATTACATGACGTAACAGAAAAATACTAAAGCCCATAAAAAGATACCAGAAACATTGGAAGATAATTAGCAATTTTTGAAATTTACGCTTCATTCAAATTTTGTAAAAATCATTCGGCCAATCATAACTAGAATTGGATACGATTGAGTGAATATGTATCTATTTCAAGATTGTAACAATAATACTTTTGAAGATATAAAAAATATTTTCCCCATTTCATGTATGGTATTTGGCTGTTACCCGTCGGCTTAAACGTTTTCGGTATTAACTGAATGGAAAGAGCTAGTTCATTTCAGCTATCCAATCACATAACGTAGGATCAGTTTCGACGAGCTATTAAGCGGTTCGCCGTTGACGGAGCGTGAAGTCCTGTGAGTAACGCAACACACCAAATTGAAGTTTCCAGGACTTCCTTTTGCGACTGTGTCAATCGAGTATCCGCGCGATCGCATTAAATGAACGTCGTGTTACATGATCATGAAAGAGGCTACGAACCTTGGTAGTCCCATGATGTATTATTCATCTTTGTCAATGAAATGGAGGGTGTTCAATTATCGTTATATCGGCACCCCATATTTAACACGACATGAATTTAATTTCCAACGCGGGAATACTTACATTAATGTCGCGTTACAACAGCGATAGATGTCAGATTGGAGGTAAGATGCACGACTGAACTCGTCTCATTCATATACCTATAATGCCATCAACCTAGATGACGGTACTGAGAATTTGATATGTGATATGTTCCACCCGTATCATACAGTAAGGCCACTCAGAATTGTTAATAGTACCAGTGGTGTCTGTAACATGCACAGGTGTGCACTGAACTCTATCAATGTATTTAGAAACAAAGCAAACCCTCAAGTATTGGCGCAATTTTAACGAATAAACAACGTTTCGACCCTTATGTATACATAAAAGGATATATGGCATTTTATTACTTTTTGTTTTATACTTCTGCGTACCTATATATTCCACCACAACGAAATAATACATTTCATCGAAGTGATGGAAAGACCGTGTTATTGTACCAACAATATGTAGTTAGGTCTTTCCATTCCAGATGGAAAGACCTATTGTTATTCTACGGATTATTATTAGGTCTTTCCATTACAAATGGAAAGACCTATTGTTATTCTACGGATTATTAGGTATTTCCAATACCTATTGTTAGTCTATTCCGATTTTCGGGGCATTTTTGTACAGAGCAAAACGACCTCAAAGATGTCATGTACTGCTCAGATATTGGGCACACGTATAGGTAGTTGCCTTAGGTTACGCATGATCGTCTCGACACTTGACTTTGACCTTTTGACCTGTAAGCTCTCAAGGTAAAAATTCATTTTGCGAAAACTGATTAAACGGATGAGAGTGTGTGACTGAGATTTGGAATGTAAGTGTTTTAAGTAATTCCCAACACTGAGTCAATAAACTAAGTAGGTCAGAAGAGCAGTTTCGTGGTATTACAAACTATTACATTACAAGAAAGAGAAGTAATCTCCCCTTTAATATTTTCCAGAAACTTTCATTTTAGAAGGAAACAAGCTACGGCGTCGATTCTTCTACTGTTATTGGACACTTGTATGACCTAATAGAATATAACCTTAAATTAGACTTTTGACATATAGATTCGTCGCAGTAGGACGTGGAACTTTGGGGGTCAGCACTTAAACGGCTTTAGAAATCCGACTGCAAACTGGGCCATGTGACATGTACCACATCACAATTTGGTCGCAAGTGTTCGAACTCGACAACGACAATTACCGTCAGAATGGTAAATATACAAAATTAATAAAACTACGGCTTCCATTTACTGAAAAACTATCAAGCCGACAGTCAGTAAACAATGACATAGTGTGAAACACTGATTTGTCTGTCTTTTGGCATTGATTATGAAACGATCCAATTTGACCTTGATCTTAAATATCAGCAAATGTGAAAAGGATTTCACTTGATTTTCTCAAAAACGATATCTCAGAGGAATCTGTAATCTTGTACAAATGTTCCCCACGACAAAGGTATGACGCCATTGAAATGGCAACCTTATCTGCACCTTGGTTCTCCAGTTACACAGGGCCACAAATCGAAAATACAGCTTCCAATTCAAACACAACTAACTCACTGACCCCCATGAAGCAATAACATAACCTCAAGCACTGAATTGTCTCCTTACAGCACGATCCGATGGGACCTTGGCCATGAATATCGCAGGATGCAAAAAGTGTCAATATGTTATTGTCCAAAACTATACACTGTATGCATCTGTGATTTGGGACAAATGTTCCCCATTATACAAGTATGTTGTCACTGAATTTTCAACCTGCTATAGAACTTGGTTCTTCAGTTATGGGCATTGACAGTTTTATAGATACAAGGTCATAATTGAAAAACTATTGGGAACTTGAACTGGAAATTTGCATAGCAATATAGGTCGTTACATTAAGTAATAGAAACTTACTTCAACTGAAAAAAAATGGTGGAGAAAGAATATGAGATCTTTCACGATTTAAATTTTTTTTCTGCTTTTTCATATCTCATTATTAAACTGCTCATCCACTCCCCACTATTTTTCAGACTGTAGCCATGATATTTTTAGCGATATCGATCAAACAATTTCCCCCTCTATTAAGCCGTTAAATTGCTCTATCGCCGTAATTGTTGTCACTTGTTGATTTCATCTGCCATTCAATGAGCTTTGTCAATTTCATCTTTACACTCGCTGCATCGATTAAGTTAATGTCATCTTACATGACGAGCTGGCTCATATTCGCAATCGTTATTGCTCTTCAACTGTAACAAATACTGATTGTTTATTTACTGCCTGGAAATCCAAGATATCAATGAGTCAGAAAATATTTTGGTCACGCAATTATATATATGAATAATATTTCCATTAACTGATCAATTCGAAGTGAAGATGAAAGAAAAGAAAAATCATCCACCTCGGGAGGGTTTGAACCACAGACCTCTGGGTTACTGGGCGAACGCGTTTTTTTCTCATTTGATTTATTCACCATATGATATATATACAAAGACACACTGTTTTACATCAGTTCATAAAAAACTATCACATAGTAGAAAGATAAAAACAAATGTTTTCTATTAATGAGTATAATGTACAATGATTTTAAAAGTTGCAGATTACTTCATCACCATCGATATTGACAAGTACGTTTGTTTGAGGAACTTCCTGTTGAATGTTTCGAAGTCATATTTCGTATTGTAATAAAAATAAGACTGTTGAACAGTATCCATCAAATACCGCTTGAAAAACTTCAACAAATTTAGTTTGGATTGACGAAACACTTTCATTCTTCTCCTCCTCCCATTTGTCAGACGAGCAACATTAAGCAGAATGTTAACAAAAAAAAACAAAAAAACAATTCACCATCTTGTGTTTGCCTCTATAGCCAAATAGCAATAATTTCCGGTAATCAAGATTATTTAATGTATTTACTGGAGCAAACCCGAACAAATCTTCTAACAATGTAGCAACTAGGCGAACGCGTTACCTGTTAGGCCACGGTGATTCGTGTCTACCAATACGGATATACGTTCCTATATCGTAAGACTGATTCATTATTAGTTTTTTTTTTATCATTTCAGATGCAATTGTTATTCTATTTTCAGTGACTTCAATACAGAATTAGAGAACAGAAATTAGAATATGTATTTTTGTGGCCGCGTTGTTCAATAAATTGGCAAGAAATCTACAAAGCGGGACTGACGGGTTCAACGGCCGGGCTGAGTAGGCTGATATTGCTAAACGCTGGATCACGTGATCGTCTGACGCCTGTCTGGTTTCAGATTTCTACACCATCCACCGCCTGGACACATTTGACGACAATCTGAACGTTTCAGCATAGCCAAATCTGCACCCCGGCCCTGTCATTTTCTGACAAATAGTTCGCAAAGTAACACAATTTCTCCATGGATAGAAACGATTAAAGTCGCTCCTGCAATTACAGATATCATACGTTTCAGGAATACTGAGGGATCGCGCTTTAAACACCATCAAAGTTATGTTGTAAATTTTTTAACAGACTAAAAATCGTTTTTTTCACAACGGAAAAAACAGGGACTAAGGTCAGAAACTAAGGTCACGAGCCAGACTGATGCCTCATGTCATCTGTGGTTTAGTAGTCTTAAGCACAGACCTCGCTATCAACTCGTCTACTCTGGGACCTCTGTTAATTATGTCTCCACCAACTATGTTGGGGGGAGACATCTAGTGTTTGTGCTGTCTGTCTGGATGGATGGATGGATGGACGAGCGCACACACAAACCAAAACCTAATCAGATGAGAGGGCTATCCCAATAAAGTTTCCATCCAAGTTTGGTGAACTTCCGTCACGTAGTTCTCCAGATATCTTGCAGACAAGGCCTGTATATACATGTACAAGTAGATGAACGGACGGACGAACACCCGACACGGATGAATGCATGCACACATACACCAAAACCTGATCAAATGAGGGGGCTATCCCATTGAAGCTTCCATCCAAGTTTAGTGAAATTCCATCAAGTAGTTCTCAAGATATCTTGCAGACAAGGCCTGTATATACATGTACAAGTAGATGGACGGACGGACGGACACCGGACATGGATGAATGCACGCACACACACCAAAACCTAATCAAATGAGGGGGCTACCCCAATGAAGCTTCCATCCAAGTTTGGTGAAATTCCATCTTGTAGTTCTCCAGATATCTTGCAGACAAGGCAAGGGGACGTCCATGTTCGGTGTCCGTCCGTCTGTCCATGTACGATGTACATGAATATGCATATACAGGCCCTTTCTGCAAGATATCTGAAGAACTACTGGACAGAATTTCACCAAACTTGGATGGAAGGTTCATTGGGATAGCCCCCTCATTTGATTAGGTTTGGGTGTGTGTGTGCATTTATCCATGTCCATCGTCCATCCGTCCATCTAATTGTTCATCTCTATACATACCTTGTCTGCAAGATATCTGGAGAACTACTAGACGGAATTTCACCAAACTTGGATGGAAGCTTCATTGAAATGGCCTTATGATCTAATTAGGTTTGGGTGTGAGCTAGTGTTTGCAAAATGTGCTTATCTGTCTGTCCAATTTTTGTTCACTCCATATCTTGGAAACTACTGAAGGCAGATGCATGAAACTTCTATACGGTACAGCATGTATACTATAGGTGTGGCTCTTGTATGTTTTGCATCTTTCCTATAATGTGATCAGTTTCGAAATAGTTGATGATTCACGATTACACGTATTTCACATTGGTTGGACGCTGTAGATGTCGACAATCCACTCATTGCTATATAAATCCCGACTCCTCACTGGGTTACTGCAACAATAAAAATCGCCTCTTTGTAATTGATATTTTTAGATGCGCAGCTTTGTTTAGGATACTTATTGCTACATTCATCTTAAATTATGTGCACACTCAAGGCAAGGTGGGAGGTTGGGGGAGACGTATGTTTTTGCTTAAAAAAACAACCAGCATAGGCTTCATGCCGGAGCGGCAACTCAAGGGTCAAAGCGGAACCTCTAGTTTATCTATGAAGTAATGGTTGATTTCCACCGTCCAATTGTATAACTCAATCACTTTCAAACAGCTATTAACCCTATCTGCTCCAGGTAGGGGCGAAATGCCTCCCCTCAAATATTTTTTTCTTATCCGTTGAGCTAGGAACCTGAAACTTACCACAATATACCCTTGGATGAATGTCTCCCAGAAAATGTAAGAAAAATCCAAAATGGGCGCTTTGATGATGTCACAGTGACGTCATCTTTAAGCAGGCATTTTTTCTCGATTTTTTTGGCAGACTTTTTGAGTTTCTTTATTTATGTGTTTTCTTTGCAAAAACTGCATGATAAATTAGTAGATAATAGTCTGATGTGAAATAAATGAAGTAAAATAAATTTGCCCAATTTTCCTCGAAGAAAAGCAGGAATTTAGAAGAAAACATTCACTTTTCTGGTACAAACACATGACTGCCATGTTGAATGTACCCATGATCCTCTACTGGGCGAGCTATGCAAATAGATACAAAACGACCCCAATATGATAAACTGAAAAGTCACCGAGGGTCAGCTTATATTTTTTTTTGTAGTTTGGTTCATGATCCGCCCCCCCCCCCCCCAACCCACCCCGGCCAGATAAGGTTAAGCAATTCTCCGGTGACGAAGTGCTAAGTTATGTATATAACCCGACACACCAAATCACATCTTTCAGGACTATCCCACTGTATAAATAAGTCACCCCGCGATCGAAATGTTTAGCATGAAACAGCTGATGATCCACCTAAGCCCACGATGAATTATGCATCTTTGATAATTGAATGGTGAGGACCTGTGGGTCTCCTGGGGATTGGCCTGGGTGTCGTCTTGCACACTCCAGGTCATGGCGTGAATAGGCCTCGGCCCCTTACAGAGCTTGTAAGACGCGATTAACTGGGGCACCCGTGGGGTTCCAGGGTGTGAAAAGGAATAGGACCCCACCAGTTGGGTCCCGCGTGTTAAAATGAATAGAACCCCTACCCCAGTAGTTTTCGGATGTGAAAAGGAATAGACCGCAAACGTGTTGAAATGACTGAAATAATATTGAAAGCGTTGAAAGCAACGTTAAATCATATTCAGTCAGTCACTCACTCACTCAATCCTTCGGTATAACATATGTAACACGTCATGAATTTATTTTCAACGCAGCAACGCTTAGCTGATGATCATATATCGGTTATTCAATTGATGTCGCGTTACATAGGCGATATCGGATTTTCTTATAATTTTATTGAATACAATGGAATAGAATAAGCATTCGGTGGTTAAGAATGAACGTTTGGCACTCGTGGCACTTGTTAAAAAATCACATAACGGAGAAAGTCAATATTACGAGCTAAGGCCCTCGCAAGCTAATTGAGCATTCGGGAATTTTTTCGACACAATATATGTAGCATATCGGACGACTGACCCCAGTAATAATTTTATGTACTGCTGTGATATGGCAAATGTATATATACTATGGTAAGCGGCGTCACTACCGAGCTGTGTAAAGCGGCCGGAATCAACTACAGAAATAGGCATTGCTTGTATAGTTATATCTGCGCTCCTGTATTGAAGATAACACGGCTCAACTCTCAGTCATACAGGTTTAATGTCAGCTAACTGGATGACGTTGCCAACAATTTGACAAGTGATATGATCCAACCGGTCCGTATCGTGAGCGCCACTCAGAATTGTTTATATTACTCAATGGTATGTCTAGCACGAATAACCAAGGTTCCACCCCTTATGTATACATTATATCATTTATGGCGTTTTATTACATTATGTTTTCTAATTCTGCATTGGTTCACATCCCACTACAGCGAGAGGATACGCTTGGGGTAAGTCATGCAAATACCGTGTCATTGTACCAACAATGTCCATTAGGTCTTATTAGGTCTTTCCATTCCAGATACAAAGCCATATTGTTTTTTAACGGATTTAAATTATTATGCTGTCCAAATCTGTCCCCAACGAAATGTCCGCAATGCCTCACTGTAGAGCTTAGATATTGGGCACACGGTTAGATACACATCTGAAGTTATGCATATTATTTGGAAAACTGACCTTGACCTTGACCCAATAAGATATAGGCATGCAAATTTGCATTTTATTTTGCAAATATTGAACAAACGCATAAGAGTTTACGGATAGAGACTTTACAAGGAATATTAAGGATTAAGAATACTGATCAGCGATACGGATTTAATATTTTTGGAACATCATGATGAGTAGTAGTGTCTACCATTTTCGAGTTAACTTTCACCCGGATGTAAAAATGACGTCACTTCCGATGGTAGCGCCATCTGTACACTCTGGACGCAAGGGAGACATACGGTCTAATGGGAACACATCTCGGGCGAACACCCCTTGAAAGACCATACGTGTCCCTGGGTCATTCTCCAGCACGGAGACATACGGTCTAATGGGAACACATCTCGGGCGAACACCCCTTGAAAGACCATACGTGTCCCTGGGTCATTCTCCAGCACGGTGGTTATCTGGTCTGTATCCATGTTAGGTGGAAAAGTCACACCGGACGTTGCGCGCCTTGTCCACTTGAATGATGTTGTCAAACTCGGCGTAGCAGATCACATTGACGGTGGTCGCGAGGGCTCGTGCAAAGTGGATTTCCAATCGTAAATTGCCTTGCTTGGCCAGGGCCAGCTGATGGTCGTTCTCTAAGGTGGGGGTCAGATCGAAACAGAACAACGTGTATCCGTTCCCGTAGTCCTCCCGACTGATGAAATTTCCTTCGTCCTGGTTGATTTGACCGGTGGCTGTAAACAGGCTCTGATAGGCTCGAATGAAATTCGCGCGCCCAAAGTTCGGTGTTAAGGCCGTGGCTGGCACCTGTTGTCCATCCACATGCAGGGCCACAAAAATTGATGCCGAAATGTTGAAAGTCAAACGGATTCTCTGGGTAGGCTCCGCTGAAACTGGTATTTTCCACGCAGGGCAGGATCAATCGCTTGGGTAGTTCCCCCAGGAACAGGTTTTCTTTGTTGGCGCCCATATTTCCAGCAGGCACAGAGAACACTTTGGTTTGTACACGTCGGATAGGGTACTGGGCTGGTTTTGTTTCCAAGGCTTTCATGTGTCCCATTTGAACGGCTGGATTCGGTTTCACTTTTCGGACATACAGGACTGCCTCTTGGATGACAATCTTATAGTCAGCTGCATGCCCCTCTACGTTAGTTGCTATCAAGGCAGGCGAAGGTCGGAGGCGCCCGTATCAGTCGGATTTTGATGGGGATCTTGTTCAAGAGGTACCGGTCTTGCATGAACATGTCTGCGTGCAGTCGACCCATGAGATCCACCGAGGCACTGTTCGCAGTGAAACCCTTCCGTTTGTTATATCCCACATTGTCCACCGTGTCCATGTGCTCGGGTGTGTCCTGGTAGAATAAAGCGGCTGTCAGCTGAGATTTTTTAGCCTCTCGGCCATACGACAACAGTGTCTCGATGTAGGCTCGATAGGGGTACGTGTTGGTCGAGTCACTGGTGAGTTTGTCGCTGAGAAAAATATCCACCTGTTAAAACATCGAGTGCAGCCAGAGATTCGTCGGGCCCACCGTTGCAGCTTGGATGATTCTGGTGCCTTCCCCATTGACCACCTTGGCTTTCACATACAAGTATGTATGGGCTAAATCCACATAGGCCGTATCCGCATTACTGATGGTGAACTCGATGGGCCCTGTTTCGTTGATGCTGGAGAGCGGGAGA
The DNA here is from genome assembly GCA_036873755.1 of Hanleya hanleyi. Taxonomy (NCBI): domain Eukaryota; kingdom Metazoa; phylum Mollusca; class Polyplacophora; order Lepidopleurida; family Hanleyidae; genus Hanleya; species Hanleya hanleyi. Next base: position 25,953 of record JAVTVY010009677.1, read on the forward strand.
TGCTCCACCCATAACCCTTGTTCGGCACTGGTCTGTGTGGGCGGCACGGTCCACAAATCAAATTCACTGTTGGTGGAGGGACAGGACTCTGCGTGGATCAAGGACATGTTTAAGAAAAGATATCCTGGGTCTTCGATGTGCGTCGTCGCTGGGTCCGTCGTCGACTGGTGCGTGGTCTCGGTGGGGCAGCTCTTTTATTCCCTACGGTGCGTTGTGCTTTGGCCACCAAGACGCCTCCCGCTTCTTTAGCCCGCCGTTTCAAGGCTTCTTTGGGTGCCGTACCCCCAAGACATCACCGGCCACTTGCAATCCACTGCGTACCGCTTGTTTGCCGATTGCTTTCACCCCACGCGTCACCAAGGGCAGGAACGTTTTGACGATGCTGCCGAATATGTTCCCCAGTCCATGTCATCGTTGCATGCGTGCACCGCTAAAGACCGGAAAGCCACCCCCGGCCTGTTGGGCATAATAGTCCATATAGCTGCGTGCATCGCACTCGTAAGGTACTTTCATTATACAAAGTGGGGAGCACGTGCTTGTCGAAAATGAAGTGTCAGCACCACTTTCCCGCGTTCGAATGCCACCGGTCGTCCCGTGTCATCTCTTATATCCACCGTGATCGTGTTGATGTCGGTTTGTCGTACGGGCAGGTAGAGCATGTGGGTGAAACTGTGGGTGACTTGATCTCTTACGTCTTTTTAATGGGGACCACCCGTAACAGAGGTATGTTGATATCGCCCACGATGTGGTTGTCGACTACGTCCGAGTAGACGTAGAGTCCGTACATACCCGACTTCATATCCATGGGGATCTCGCCATGGTGGGCGGTGGACCAGCGAACGTCTGTAGATCGAAACCCAGCATTTGCTGTAGCATAGGACTCAGTACGACACTCGCGTTGGCGGTGACGATAAGCTGGGCCTTGTCGTTGTGTGCGTTGTAATCGAAGTCCACGTGATTCTTGAAGGGAAAGGATTTGATGAGTTTTGAAGTATTCGTGACCTCCCGTAGAGCCTTATAATGCAACAGTCTTGACAGTCCACCCATGAACTCCTTGGGAGTATCGTATTGGCCTTCGGGGAGGGTGAGTCGGGTGTTTTTGCCTTCGTAGGTCACGTCGTACCACACTTCATTGGCTCGCACGTTGTACCACGAGTAAGGGTATTGGATATCCACGAGGCCACATTCCCATCGTCCAGGTAAATGCAACGGTTGCGGTAACTGGGTCACGTACTTGGCCACGGTGTTGTCAGGAAACAGATCCAGCGAACTGTTACTGGGTAGGGTGAGGTAAAACATGGCGACTGAGCTGTCCTGCTGCTGCTGTTGGTTTTAATAGGTGTTCCAGGCCTTGGGCGGTTGTGTCCGGCGTCGTGTTCGTCGCGTTGACTTGCTACGTGTCACGGCTCTGGAGATGTGGGGTGTCCTGATCGAGGGTGGTTTTTAAAGGTCTGAAAAGAAGGTGCCCGTTGTGGTGGTGGTGTTTTGGGGGGTGACTCCGGTTCCCAGTCGGATTCCCAAAAAGGTAGTGGGCCACTCGGCGATTGCTGGGTTCGCTGCATAAAGGCCCAGCGGTGGGGGTTCCCCACCAATTCCTGTGGTACATGCATGTCTTTCAAGCCTTGAGCGAAGGCCTCCCATCCTCGAGGATCCGTGTGCGACCTGCGTTGACGCATCAGGTCATTCACTAAATCCGTCATGTGAGTCCCGTGGACCACCTGACTCTGTACCAGGAGTTCACCTTTATCATTCCACGTCATGTTAGGATTCTGTTTCATCCGTTGTAATACCAGGCCAGCTTGTTTCTTGAACGATGCAGGTACACTCTTCAGCACTTCGTCTTCCACCCACTGTGGGGCTGTGGGTGCTACCCCTGGTAATGGCGGCTGTTGGAACGCTGCTGAGGTCGGCGGTGTGTCACGTGGTGGTGGTGGTGGTGGTGGGGTAGAGAGGGTTTTGTATTGGTCCATGAACGTCATGGACTGTTGAAGCGTCTCATTGTACCGTTGTACTTTCTCACTGTCGCTTAACCCCGGTCTCTGTAAGATCTGTTGCATCTCTCCATCGAGGGTGTTTATGGTCTTCACCATAGGTGGGACAGGGTACGGTGATTGGAGGTTTTGAAGGAACCGTGGTTCGACGAACACCATTTTTTTCGTGTGGTTCATTGTCGGCCGAAGAGTCCACCCAATACTGGACCCAACACGGAAGCGGCCAACGGTGCTAAGATGGCCCAGAGAAAGCCGCCTTTCTGTAACACCTTTTTCTTTTGTGTTTGAGGGACCCGCTTCTGGACTAAAGTTCGGAGACCTGTCTTATGCTTGGCCAACTTGGTCTTCTGAGCCGGAGTCAGTGGTACGTTGCCTTTTAACAGGTTGTACCCGATCTCGCACAGACAGCGTACAAGGTCAGGGTCCGCACCGCGTACAATGGTTCGGACCAACTCGGGTGGGGCCGTCTTCAATACACGGAGCGCGGGAGCGTGCTTCCGTACTCGCGCAGACATCATGTACAACTAATGCCAGAACCCACAACTCTGCCCTTTTTATCTATCTCAGAGACAAAGTCAACCATGCTGTGGTATTCATTCTTTTTATTATCCCCATCATCAAACACACACTCCAGCTGGGGGAGCCACTGTGGGTGTGTTTACATTATTTTTGCATGTACACGTGGTGGGTCTCTCCGGGAAAGATGCCGGTCCGTAGTCGAAGATGTTCGGGGGTGGCTTGCTTGAGGTCGAAGAGCATATACCCGTGCTGAGGGGTTGTGGCATCTTTAAAGGCTTCCAACGCAAACGGTGTGCGGCCGGGATATATCTGTCTCGCCAGGTGCAGCAGTTGAGTGGTATCTCTCGGGTTTTTGAAGACCACCAGGTAGTGGGCATTTAAGCCGATGTTCCGATGTTCTTTGTTTTTACTGAACAGATTCTGCACAATGTAGATGATGCTGAGCAGTCGATGGTGGCTGCCTTTGGTAAAGAGTTGGGTGACCCGCGCATCCGTCTCCGCCATGAGATCATCCAGAACCACCAAGGTGTCGGGTTCCAAATCGGCCAGGTTGGGTAGGCCTTCCACGAACGTGATGTGGGCATTGCTGCATACGCTTCCTGCCATTCTCCGTAACACCACACGACTCGAGCAATGGGTGGGGTGATCATGCTGTCGGCGTGTTGAAGGAGCTTCCTCACGAAGTGCGTTTTGCCGGAACCCGTCGGTCCTGCGATGACGCAAGTGAAGGGATGCTGCCACCGAGGGTCCATGGTTTGAGGTGTATCCGTTGTCGTGGTAACCCGCTCTTGTAAATTTTGTACGAGTGAACTGGAGTGGTGGGTACAACGTCGGTCGTCGTTGTCTGTTCACTGCGAGTGATGATGGTGGTGGGTACAACGTCGGTCGTCGTTGTCGGTTCACTGTGAGGGATGAAATTCGGTGGGTTTTCAGACGTAGCGGATGTACTTGGTGTAGGTGTGGAGCTTGGTGTGGAGCTCGACGTGGCTTGTACACGGGGTGTGGTGGTGACTGGGCTCGATACGGGGTTGACTGGTGCTATCTGTAGACCGGTTTCACTGGTGGCTGGTGTTCCCAGTTGGTTAAGTAGCGCGCTGACATAGGCTACGTCGTAAAACACACCTCCGTACAACACACTCAGCAGGGTTAGCACTATCACCACAAAGCCCACTTGCGCTTTGCGCGTTTTGGGAGACGCTGTGTTCAGAGGCAGCTGCTGTTTGTCCATAGCACTGTGGTCGGACGTGGAATGAAGGATGACGGAAGTGGTGTCTGGCTTTATAGTCGTTTCACCTGGTTGGGAGCGACCCAGGAATTGAAGGAACTGGGCCAGCCTTGCCATTTGACGAAATAAAACAGTTTGCCACGTCGACGTTCCGTTTTCAAAATCTGCTCCACCGTGTAGTAGTCTTGCTGTGTTTTTAAGACAGGCTGTAATTCCGTCTCGTAAAACGTCCCTAGCAACGGTTCCCCTTGGAGATCTTCCAGTTCATAGACTCGCTGCTGTCGGGGTAGGCGCCGTTTAATCAGGAAGTGCTCATCGCTCCAGTTGAGCAAGTAACTTTTCTCGAACTTGCCCTTGACTTTACTGATCTGTACAGGGTCCCCGACCTTGTACACAGCCTTCGTCGTTCGCTGCGATGGCCTGGGATACAAGACACGCCGGACTTGGGGGCTTCATTGCGTTGGGTCACGGTAATGGGGGCTCTCTCTATACTCCGATGATAGGCTCGATTGTAACCACTCACAAGTTTCGGGAGAACATCGATGTACCGTCTTGTATTCTTATAGGTGAAATATTTATACATACGGCCTTTGAATGTTCTGTTGAACTTTTCCACCACGGAAGCCTTGGTCTCGTTGTACGTATGGAAGAAAAACACCTTCTGGGCTTTCAGAAACTGTTGGAACGGTCTGTTGAGGAATTCTGTGCCTTCGTCGGTTTGCAAATACAAAGATTTGCGCCCGGTCTTGAAGATGTCTTTGAGCGCCGCTATGAGATTCGCCCCCGTTTGCGTCCGGATGGGTACCACCCACGCATACTTGGATAGGATATCGATGCACGTCAAGATATACCGATTTCCATGGTAGTGTCCATGGTAAATGACCAGTCCAACTCGTCTGATGACCGCTTGATAAGCACTTGATCCACATCTACCACGGCATCTTCCAATGCAGACCATAGATCAGGGTGAAGGGTAAAATGCACTGTACCCCCATCTAGCCGAGCCAATTGAGCAAAGAAAGGGCCGCGTCGGATGTACACATCGTGACACAGGTGGATGAGGTCGCCGTCCAGTTCACCAGACAACACCTGTTTGAATTTGGTCCAGCCCTCCCGGGACAGACGAATGTGAGCCGGGAACGGTTGTGTAGGGTCCGCATCGCAGATGTCTCCCACCTCCTCCATGATATCGACCTTATCCGCATACACGTGCAGGAAAACTTCGGGGGTCAAGCTGAGATACGCCAGTATTATATGCTCCGTCATGGTCAGTACGTGAATGGTACCAGATTTGACTGTCTCTCGTATTTATAGGGAGAACCCCGTGAGATCAAAGGATCAGGTGGTCATGTCACTGGGCTGACTGAGTCTAGCCGGGTAATCAATGGCATCGTCGTCTGGTTCATGGCTAGACATTTGTTCATTGGGTTCTGCCGCTGCTTCTCTCAGGGCACGAGCCCACTCCAACTCGTCTGATGACCGCTCGTCCGGTGTAAACAGCTGGTCCACGATAGGCACCACTTTCTCGAAGGCTATCCACAGATCGGGGTCTAGGGTGAAGCTTCGCGTAGGGTCTTGGTAGCGGCCCAGGCGTGGGAAGAAGGGTCCAAGGTATACGTAGATGGCATTGTCTATGTGGATGAGGTGTCCATCGAGCTCGCCGCTCAACACCCGTTTAAATTTGGTCCAGCCGTCACGGTGTAGCGTAACCGTATTCGATACGGTCTCAGCGGGCGACCAGCAAACATCTCCACGGTCTTCCACGAGGGTGACTTTATCTTCATAGACGTGTAACCCCACCTGGGGTGTAAGGGGAAGGATGGCTCGTAGGACGGGTGACATGCTTGATCCAATGACGAACGGTGAATGACACACACTCTGTCTGACCCTCGTATTTATAGTCAGGTCCCACTGTCAATACCACAGCGCCAGGGTCAATAGGGCACAGACTATTGTGAGGCCAACCAGCCGTCGCTGGTTCCGGCGTGAGCGCTCCTGGGCTTTCGATTACAACGCACACAACGACAAGGCACAGATCTTTCTCACCGCCAACGTGAGTGTCGTACTGAGTCCTATCCTACTAAATGCTGGGTCTCGCTCACGCGACCTACACGGGTCCATCCGAGGACCATGGCCAGATCCCGATGGATATGAAGTCGGGTATGTACGGACTCTACGTCTACTCGGACGTAGTCGACAACCACATCGTGGGCGATATCAACACACCTCTGTTACGGGTGGTCCCCATCAAAAAGAGGTATGGAGATCAAGTCACCCACAGTTTCACCCACATGCTCTACTTGCCCGTACGACAAACCGACATCAACACGATCACGGTGGATATAAGAGATGACACGGGACGACCGGTGGCATTCGAACGAGGAAAAGTGGTGCTGACACTTCATTTTCGACAAGCACGTGCTCCTCACTTTGTATAATGAAGGTGCCTTACGAGTGCGATGCACGCAGCTATATGGACTATTATGCCCAACAGGCCGGGGGTGGCTTTCCGGTCTTTAGCGGTGCACGCATGCAACGAGGACATGGACTGGGGAACATACTCGGCAGCATCGTCAAAACGTTCCTGCCCTTGGTGACGCGTGGGGTGAAAGCAATCGGCAAACAAGCGGTACGCAGTGGACTGCAAGTGGCCGGTGATGTCTTGGGGGGTACGGCACCCAAAGAAGCCTTGAAACGGCGGGCCAAAGAAGCGGGAGGCGTCTTGGTGGCCAAAGCACAACGCACCGTAGGGAATAAAAGAGCTGCCCCACCGAGACCACGCACCAGTCGACGACCGACCCAGCGACGACGCACATCGAAGACCCAGAATATCTTTTCTTAAAACATGTCCTTGATCCACGCCGAGTCCTGCCCCTCCACCAACAGTCAATTTGATTTGTGGACCGTGCCGCCCACACAGATCAGTGTCGAACAAGGATTATGGTGGGGCATCTTCCGCTCTCGAGCATCAACGAAACCGAGCCCATCGAGTTCACCATCAGTAATGCGGATACGGCCTATGTGGATTTAGCCCATACATACTTGTATGTGAAAGCCAAGGTGGTCAATGGGGAAGGCACCAGAATCATCCAAGCTGCAACGGTGGGCCCGACGAATCTCTGGCTGCACTCGATGTTTCAACAGGTGGATATTTTTCTCAGCGACAAACTTATCAGTGACTCGACCAACACGTACCCCTATCGAGCCTACATCGAGACACTGTTGTCGTATGGCCGAGAGGCTAAAAAATCTCAGCTGACAGTCGCTTTATTCTACCAGGACACACCCGAGCACATGGACACGGTGGACAATGTGGGATATAACAAACGGAAGTCTTTCACTGCGAACAGTGCCTCGGTGGATCTCATGGGTCGACTGCACGCAGACATGTTCATGCAACACCGGTACCTCTTGAACAAGATCCCCATCAAAATCCGACTGATACGGGCGCCTCCGACCTTCGCCTTGATGGCCACTATCGTAGAGGGGCATGCAGCTGACTATAGGATTGTCATCCAAGAGGCAGTCCTGTATGTCCGAAAAGTGAAACCGAATCCAGCCGTTCAATTGGGACACATGAAAGCCTTGGAAACAAAACCAGCCCAGTACCCTATCCGACGTGTGCAAACCAAAGTGGTCTCTGTGCCTGCTGGAAATATGGGCGCCAACAAAGAAAACCTGTTCCTGGGGGAACTACCCAAGCGATTGATCCTGGCCTGTGTGGAAAATACCAGTTTCAGCGGAGCCTACCCTGAGAATCCGTTTGACTTTAAACATTTCGGCATCAATTTTGTGACCCTGCAAGTGGATGGACAACAGGTCCCAGCCACGGCCTTAACACCGAACTTTGGGCGCAGGAATTTCATTCGAGCCTATCAGAGCCTGTTTACAGCCCCCGGTCAAATCAACCAGGACGAAGGGAATTTCATCAGTCGGGAGGACTACGCGAACGGATACACGTTGTTCTGTTTCGATCTGATCCCTACCTTAGAGAACGATCATCAGCTGGCCCTGGCCAAGCAAGGCAATTTACGGTTGGAAATGCACTTTGCACGAGCCCTCGCGACCACTGTCAACACCATTCAAGTGGACAAGGCGCGCAACTTCCTGTGTGACTTCTCCACCTAACATGGATACAGACCAGATAACCAGCGTGTTGGAGAATGACCCAGAGACACGTATGGTGTTTCAAGGGGTGTTCGCCCGAGATGTCTTCCCATTAGACCGTATGTATCCTGCTGCTTACGTTCTCAACACGGACCCAATGGATCGGCCCGGTGAACATTGGGTGGCCGTGGACTTGACAGAGCAGCAGGGCGAATACTTTGACCCGTACGGCCTGCCAACCCTCCATCCCGATTTAACAGACTTCATGGATCAAGGCACAGAGACGTGGTGTTGGAACAGTCAAACGTTGCAAAGCCTGACCAGTAGCGTGTGCGGACAATATTGCTTGTTTTACCTGTACCATCGATGCCGGGGAAGGACCGTATCTACCATCGTACAGATGTTTGACGAGTACCCCAAGGCCGAGGACCGTGATGTACTCGTATATGACTGGGCCGCCCATCATTTCAATGTACAAGCCCCGTTCTGGGCTTAAGTTATTTCAATGTACACACGCCCGCTGTTCTGGGCTTCAGTTTACAAGCCCCCTGTTCTGGGCTTCAGTTCTTTCAATGTACAAGCCCCCTGTTCTGGGCTTCAGTTCTTTCAATGTACAAGCCCCTTGTTCTGGGCTTTAGTTTTCACGTGGTTGTTCTCACGTTGTTGTTGTTACTGAATAAAAAAAAGAGATCTCACCAAAAAACCCTGTCTTGTGTGTTTTATTCATAATGCGTAAATGCCCAATGTGGAGATTCAGTCAAACTGAAATCAGTGGTGTAGGATGGGGCCAAAATCTAACCCATCAAAGTTAGAATGCAAGAGCACTATAGTAAAATAGAGAGCCAATGAAATCAGCCCACAGACCAAGTACGTGTTTTGGTCTAGGTTTGGAGCGGACATTTCATTGAGGTGCGTGTAAAGGAAGACGGTGAGTGAAGACTCGTCCAACACGTATAGATTAAGTTTATCCGACATGCATCCGCCCACTGCCGGTGATGACGCGCACTTCCGGAGAACCCGCGCGCGCGCGCTGCGGCCGGGGCGGGCCGGGCCGGGGAAAACCCCGGAGGTTGAACATACGAACGTCTAAGTAAAAAGTGGAACTCTTCTATGTTATGAGGTAGTTTTAGTGAAACCCGGAAGTGACGTCACAACCCACCGACCCACAACCATGGACCCCTAGTGGTGGGTTAAAACACACCACCACGCATCCCCCAACATGCCTGCTTTATATTCTACGGCCAGACTTCGCATTCGCAGACCCTTGCACACAGATCTCATACGACTCCATCGGACCCATAGTGACCCCTGTCGGCGCCAAAATATCTATTTCCATACACTTTCTCTACTGCGCATGCGCAGCATGACGTCAGTTCCACGTTACACCCACCCTGTCGTATACTCCCTCACGACTGCTTCACATGGATACCTCACTCGACCCAATCGGCCCACTCGTGGCTCACCTACATCCCAACACGTCTATTTGCACACACTTTTCCCACAATTCCCTTTCTGCGCACGCGTAGAATGGTGACAAGGGACGACACACTAGTCCAGTCAGATGCTCCCTCACATAGGCTTCACATTGATACCTCATACAACTCCATCGGCCCATTAGGGGCTCCCGTAGATCCTAAAACGTCTATTTCCACACCCTTTTCCCACAATTCCCTGTCTGCGCATGCGCAGAATGGTGACAACGCTCGAGCCACTAGTCCAGTCAGATGCCTCCTCACATAGGCTTCACATTGATACCTCATACAACTCCATTGGACCATTAGGGACTCCCCTAGATCCCAAAAGGTCTATTTTCATACCCTTTGGCCAACGGGCATGCGCAGAATGCCGATATTTCAACCCCACACCCAGCCCATCAGATGCCCCTTCACGAATGCTTCACATTGATACCTCAGTCGATCCAATCGGCCCACTAGGGGCTCCCCTAGATCCCAAAACGTCTATTTCCATACCCTTTTCCCATAATTCCCTGTCTGCTCATTCGTAGAATGGTGACACCGCCCGAGCCACTAGTCCAGTCAGATGTCCCCTCACATAGGCTTCACATGGATACCTTATACGACTCCATCGGCCCATTAGGGGCTCCCCTAGATCCCAAAACGTCTATTTCCATACCCTTTTCCCACAATTCCCTGTCTGCGCATGCGCAGAATGGTGACAACGCCCGAGCCGCTAGTCCAGTCAAATGCCCCTTCACGAATGCTTCACATTGATACCTCATACAACTCCATCGGCCCATTAGGGGCTCCCCTAGCTCCAAAACGTCTATTTTCATACCCTTTGTCCACCGCGCATGCGCAGAATGCCGATATTTCAACCCCACACCCAGCCCATCAGATGCCCCTTCATGAATGCTTCACTTTGATACCTCATATGACCCCATTGGACCATTAGTGGCTCCCCTAGCTCCAAAACGTCTATTTCCATACCCTTTGGCCACCGCGCATGCGCAGAATGCTGATATTTCAGCCCTACACCCAGCCCATTAGATGCCCCTTCACGATTTAGGTATTCCCCGTATACATTAACATTGGAAGTCAACCCATAAGACTACTTTCTGTCCGCGGAAGCTTTTTCCCGCGACCGCATCACCACCAGACCGCATCACCGCGGAAGAATTCGAGGTCAAAGGTTGCCAGAACTATAGCCTAGATAGGTCAGTACATGCCTTGATCATCATTAGTCCGAGTTGTCTCCCTTGCGGCCAGAGTGTATAGATGGCGCCACCATCGGATAGTGACGTCATTTTGACATCCGGGTGAAAGTTAACTCGAAAACACTACTACTATGATGTCTTACCGGCATCATTGAAAACTGTTGACCGCTTCTCTCTTGCAGGAAACAAGCCTATGTTTATGTATACTTTGATTGTCTTTTTGAATTTGGTGCTAATACTGTTATATGGAATAGGTCTTTGGATTATGGACGCGGATATTCTCTAATGGACGACGGCTAATTTATGAATGACGGGCCAGACGCTTGTTATAAGAGGATACGGCTAAAATTTAGAATGTAAAAGTTTGCAGATGTACCCAACAAAAGAAGCCAATAAAATAAGTAGGTCAGACAAGCAGTTTTCGAGTTCTCTAACCTTTTGCTGTTTTCTTTGTGAGCGGTGTACAGTCAAAACTGAAGAACATATCTGAAAAAAGTAGATGGTTAGTAAGTCTTATATATGGCCATGCTGTAGTTATATTTTGGAATTGTTACGTAACAAAAAAAAGTCGTTATCTCTCCTTTAATGATTTTTAAAACACGTCATTTTATAACAAAATGACCTACGGCATTGATTCTTGTACCATTAATGAACACTTCAATGACCAAAAGTATATGACCTTAAATTTGACTTGTGACCTCTGCGAACGTCTCAGTATGAGTGCAAAGTTTGGTGTTTAACTCTTGAACGGATGATGCGACCAGTCTGAAATTGAGGTCACGTGACCTACATCACGTCATAAGGCCAGCACTTGTGTCAGAACTCGGCCTTGACCTTGACCTTTGAAGTGATGAGCATCCAAATTTCGAAAATACGGCTTCCATTTAGTGAAAAAGTAACACACTGACAACGGAGAAACAATGACACAATTTTAGGTTAAAATGAAGTAAATGACGTCACTTCCGCCAAAGGTGGATGTTCGTGGTAAGCATATCCCGCATCAAATGTTCAGATGTGTTATTACTGGATAATATCATAACTAACTTTTATTGTATTTCGCTAACTTAGTAAGTGTCGATTAATTTCTGAAAAAATTGTGACAGTCGCGAGCCTGTGTTCTTTTCAGGACACAATCAAACGACGATACCCACGTGACCAGCTCAGACAGTTGAAAAGTGCTCGTCTCAGAAGGCAGTTTACGTTCTCAAAAATCATTTGGTCATGAGTGTGGTTTGGTACATTTCACGTGAAGTGGGAGGAGTGGTAATCAAAAAGTAAGCCCAATATTGTCTTTCTTTTGGCGCTACTTATGTGACGATCCGATGTGACCTTGACCTTGAATATCGAAGAATGTAAAAAACATTGTTCGCGTTTTTCTCAAAAACTACAACATGCAGAAATTTGTAATTTAGTAGATTTGTACCCCAAGATACAGGTATGACTTCACTGCATTTTCAACCTGACCTTGACCTTGGTTCTTGAGATATGGCCACCGACAGTTTTGCGAATACAGGGTTATAGCTCGAAAACGGTTGGGAATTCCAAGTTGGAATTTGCACATGAATGTAGGTCATTATATGACGTAACAGAAAAACATTAGAAGCCATGAAGATATGCCAGAAAGAATAGAACATAATTAGCAAATTGTGAAATTTAGGCTTTATTCAAATTTTGCGAAAAGTATGCATCCAATTATCACTATTTTTGGGTATGACCGAGAGAATATATATATGTATTTGCCTCTGAAATTTCAAGAATGTAGCTTTCATGAGTTTAGAGATATTAAAAAGAACAATTTTTAGAACTATTAAATGGTTCTCTCGCCATGTTTGTGGTCATTTATTGATTTCATCTATTCAATTGGCGTTGTCAATTTCGCTATAGTGATTCGGCTGTTGCACTCGAGGCATCCGATGTTCGTATTTAAATAAATGTCGTGTTACATGACGAGGCTGGCTCATTTTTGGAAACCTTTTATCTCTTGAACCACAATAGGTACTTACTTTTAGGCCATTAGTTACAAATAATACAGCATAGACGGAGGCTCCGCGATACTTGTATTCGAAAACGAACAAGGGGAATAACTATTGCTTCACAGGAAGTACACATTCCTGTTCTTAAAGTACGCGCGTCTGACGGCGCTCGTAAGAATATAGCTGTTTTCCAAACAAGCTCGGCAGAGATGGTGGCGGGATGGTGGCATTAGGTGTTGGAAAACAAGCTCGACAGGGTGGTGGCATTAGGTGTCGGAAAACAAGCTCGGCAGGGATGGTGGCATTAGGTGTCGGCAGGGATGGTGGCGATGGTGGCATTAGGTGTCGGCAGGGATGGTGGCATTAGGTGTCGGCAGGGATGGTGGCGATGGTGGCATTAGGTGTCGGCAGGGATGGTGGCATTAGGTGTCGGCAGGGATGGTGGCGATGGTGGCATTAGGTGTCGGCAGGGATGGTGGCATTAGGTGTCGGCAGGGATGGTGGCGATGGTGGCATTAGGTGTCGGCAGGGATGGTGGCATTAGGTGTCGACGATAAAAGTGCCTAAAACGAGTGAATATTTGCTGTCGCCGTTTATGTGGAATGTTCTGAGATGAAATACGAATGAATTGTACAAGGAAGGTAAATATTTGTTTTCTAATTTAAGAACAACACTCCGTCTACTAAAATTGCGCACCAGAGTACGTGAGAGAAACGGCTGACGGCTGAATCTCGTGATTGTTTTACCGGATTTTGTAGATACTAGGCTGAAGTTTGAAGATATAACAAAAAATATTTTCCCCCACTGTGTGTATGCTATTAATAAACCCGCCCCCTGTACAGACCTTTTGATATATGTTGGCATTTGTGGGAAGTTGATGCTGGGTCGACATCGGGCCTTACAGACTAGTCTTTTGTGTTAAATGCCGTCATTTTCATCTGACGACGATACAGCTCACCAATCCCCAGTGTACGAGTTGTCACAGCGAAGCAGCTCACCAGTTACCAATATACGAGTTGTCAGAGCATTTCCATCATAGCTCTCTAGATTTGTATCTAATACCGCTTATGCCGGTGCCAGGGGCCGTGTGGTCATGTCATTCAAGTTGCCACATGTACAGGTACAATAAAAGCGTACCTGAGATAAAACACATATCACGAATCGTTAGATTCTTGGTATGTGCTTTAGAATAGGTTAACCAGAAGACTATACTGTGAAGTCATGAGGCTCATATAAGGGAAGTGATGCCGACATACTGACAGTGTTGTAATTTGCTATTTACCCGTTAGCTTAAACGCTTTCGATACTCGTGAAATGTAAGTAGTATATCTTAGTGCTAGATCATGTGATTGTTTTTTTTTCTGTCGATCGACTTATAGCTGGCGCCATTTCCGGGCATAATTCCCCAAAAAATGAACAGATGTTTTTCGAATTTGGTAAATGGGTCCATTGCCTCAAAATCTTGCTTGGGATTGTTTTTCGTGCCGACCCAGCTCTAGGTGGCGCCGTTTGGGGCCAAACTTAAATTGCATTTACATACAATAAAATTTGAAAACCTGAAGGATTCTTTCCAAATTTGGTATGCGTGTACCTTGCCTCCAGATCTGACTTGTTTCCTGAGATTGTTTTTCGTGCCAATTCGTGTGTAGGTGTTGTCACCTGAAGGTTAAGTGAAAATATTGTTTCTAGACAATAACTTTTGAAAGCCTAGAGTGATTCTTTCCAAATTTCGTATGTAGGTTTCTCGCTTCAATATCTCGCTTGGCATTGTTTTCGTGCCGATCCGCACATCATTGGCGCCATGGGGATCAATTAAAAGTGCGTTTCTGGACAATAACTTTCAAAAACTGAATGGATTCTTTCCAAATCTGGTATATGGGTACCCTGCCTGAAGATTTCGCCGGGGACTGTTACTCATGTCGATATGCTTATAGGTGACGCCACCTATATGGGCCAAGTTAACGTATTTGAATTCTCTGTTTCCAATGTCGGGGGATCTTGCCTCAAGATCTCGATTGGGATTATTTTTCGCGCCAATCCGCCTATAGGTGGCGTCACTTGTGGGCCAAGTTAAAATTGAGTTCCCGGACAATAACTTTTAAAAACCTGAACGGATTCTTTCCAAATTTGGTATGTAGGTACTTTCCCTCAAGTTATCGTTTGAGAATGGTTGCTATAGCTGACATCACATGGGGGCCATGTTAACATTGTTTTTTCTAAGTTTTACTTTATTACTTTCTAACTAAAATAGTGAATGTTTCCTTTACTTAGCATGCAAAAGGGATGCCTCCTCGATCGTATCGACCGATTGTATCTAGTTTTCCTTTACGTCACAACGTGTCGATGACTCCAGATAGCACGGACAGAATCACCTGCATGTGATCGGTATTTTCTTCACACTTCCTTGTTCTCCGTGACAAACTTCCACTTCACCTTGTAATGACGATTCTGACAATTCGACTTTATAACTCCCCTTTAATTCTACTCCGCCACAATCGTTTTCTCTTGGCTTTTTCTTATACGAACTGTCTTTTTCAACAAAGTTTACCCGTGGCACGTGAACTGTTTGTGCATCGTCGTTCGTGGTTATTACATGATATTGCTCTTTGCAAACAGCGGAAATTATTTGAAAATTAACAGTACCCCTGATACTCTTTAGGCGGAGTTTTAATTCACTGGTACAAACGTGTCTGTGGAACTGTCACACAAATAGTACAAATATCACAGAGAAATCTTAATACCTGGAACAGCAGAGAAAATTAACATTTTGTAATTTTTGTGCAATCTAGGTGATATTTCAGATGTTGACATCATCGTCAAACACTGGATATTTATCGAACAGTTATCAAATTGGCATGGCTATTTACTGTACAGTTGTTTACTTTATAGCGTGCACCACTCAAATTGTAATGCATTCAAAAGGTTGAAATTTAAGAAATATTGTTTCCATAGGTGTGTTCAATGGTTATTTTACGCGCGGTTACTTTGGGGAAGTTTACAATTTAGAGCACGCATAGGAAAATATTATTTCTTTTTTATTGCCATATTCAAAGATTGTAATGAAAGGTTGAAAAAATGTGGTAAAATTTGACACCCTTTCTCCCCTTTTTTGAAAAAAAAAGCTTTTCGCGGATATCGACATGATGCTCCTGTCACTGTTGGCATTGTGCCAATATCAGTGGACGAGTGTATGTGGTCTCTCAAATGGGGAGTGATTCTGTCAGCTAAGTCAGGCTTTGTGAAACATACCTGGATACAGATCGTACGGCGTATCACGTTGGGCACTCCGGTTCTCGTCAGATCACTGAAGTTCGGTCAATACTTGGATGGGTGACCGGGTGCTGTAATGGCTGGGCTGATCAGTGACCAGGGTAGTAAGAACTGTGGACACTCTCGTGTTCGGGCACATGTAGGTACCGTCGTGATATGACTCGGAAATGTTTTAAAAAAACGACGTTAAATCCTACTCACTCTCTCAACCCTGCCATGTTAATCAATTTCTCGATGGAAATAAGTTCACTTGACAAAGAAATTCCTTCTTGTTGTAATTTATTTGTTTGTCTTATTCGGTTGTGAGTTGTATGAAAGCAGATGTCCCTTTTCTCACCCGACTTGTGAAACAGAAATCTCCCAAATGAAGACCTGCACTTGACACATATACATTTCACACAATTTTGCTAATACACCCAATAAATGCACAGTTATCCAGTTGTTATAGACACAATTGTTACAGAATATACCCTTTTTCCCCAAAAAATTTATGCATCTACAAAAGGGTATTATTATCATATGTTTTGTGAGTTCTTTCCGCAGTTGATACGTCGGGCTATTTGTCATACAAACCCAATAAAAAATAAGCCTAGCATGCCGCTAAACTATAGAATTGATGAATCAAGATTGTGCAACTTTTTGATATATCTGATTCACCCAGTCCATTCTGGATTATTTTACGTATAATCCGCATAAATCTACTTTTGACACCTCGAGAACTCACTTTCAACATTAAGATTCCATTCCACTCAGGTCGCGATGTGCAATACGCCGTACAGACCACAAAATTAGTCGACGATGTATACCGTACAGATGTTTGCTATAGGCCGTACAGATCACGAAAGTTCAGTGACTTATTTCGCTGAAGAAAGAAGATTAATATAGCTGAATATAAGCAATATATCGCCAGCGTACCCCCTAAATCATTATAGGGATATCACGAGGAGAATGAACGATAGCTTAAAGAGATATATTTGGACCAATATAGCTAGACGATCAAATCGCCAAACTGATTCAAGCTAATGAGCCACTGATCTCTTGATGATTCTCGATACATACAATATAAGCAGTCCCTGCCGAGCATTCAAGATGTTTAGAAATACTCTTTCTAATGGAGACTTGATGGAAATCTAAACCGTAGATTTCGTGTGAAAACGTGCTCAAATTCACCTCTTGGTCCATTCCCAGTCGATATATGCCGGATCCTGGAGTTCAGATCAATCACATCCGCTGTACGATGCTACGTGGTGAAATCGTTAAACCGAAAAGTATACAAACAAACATTCTAATGTCTGAGATCCATTCTTAACAAAGAGCCTTAACACATTTATGTTGGATATTGCTGTCAGAAGTGAAGATAACTTTCCGTACAGAAATGAACTTTAGTGTACTAGTATTGATCATTCATAGCTATTCTCGATCGCCAATTAATTCAAATGTACGTACTGACACTGGCTTCTCCGTCTTCATATCCAGGCATACAGACCCTCATCAGGCAGAATGAATCGTAAACGATTGCGTGATATAGACCATGGTTGGGCATGGTTTGTGATGGGCGCGGCCTTTGTTGAGCAAATGCTTATTGGAATGTTGCAATACATTTATGGGGTAATTCAAGTCGTTCTACTTGAGACCTTCCAGCAAGGGCTAGTTGAGACAACATGGATTCTCAGTATTGCCTCGGGTCTTCTGTTTCTTCCAGGTAGGTTTTGGAAAGAAGGGATTAAAGACATTATCTTGTGTTGATCAGCATTTTTGTTGTCATGAATTTATGTTGGGACAATACATTAATTATGTATGCTGTTAATTGAGCTTGGATTGGGATAGGCATGAATCAAAGTCCACAATCTTCACAATCAACTGTGTCTGTGTGTTCTATTAATTGTGTAGAGTTAATGAGTATGTTTATCTCTTTCCATTACTCTAAAGTTCTGCTTAGTACTCTATAAAGACTATCAATCCCGTCAAGTCTGAATGTTGCATCCACCCTCTCCGAGGAATATAATTCCGTTAAAATCTCAAATATCTGTCATTGTCTTTTTTGTAGGACCGTTGGTTGGTATCCTGACAAACGTGACGAATTGTCGAACGACCATGGTGATCGGAAGCACACTTATCTTTGTTGGGCTGACCTCCAGCGCCTTCGTCACAAATCAGAGACACCTTTACCTCACGTTCTCTGTACTAGCAGGTGCTTACATCACGTATTGCAGGGTGTACATTCCTGCGACAGTAATCAGCCGTCGTTCATTAAGAATTTTCGCGCCTATAATCGATTGACTTTATTCGTTCTAAACTCTTCTGAATAATCACTCACAATAATCATTCAAATCACTCTTCTGAATAATGCTAGTTGCACACAGTCCCAGTAAATGCCCAATATCCGATAGCCGTTAACAAATAGCGTAGATTATGCAGCAGCCAACAGTTAATACACAGCAATAAACAATCCAGCAGTCCGTAGTTACAGGCAAAGGTAACACAGTGTAACAGTTCCACAAAAAATCCAGTTTGAATTCCCTCCTGAATGATTGAGTGATGCGCTATTTATATTCTATGAAGCGTTCCAGATCATTCTGCAAATCCAGAAGCTTCTAGAATACACAGCATTACCGCATCATCTTACCTACATACAATTTACAATAGTCTTCCAGAAAGCTCCAAGTGGCTGACCCACATAATGGTACGTAAACAAGATTGCATCAGCCCTATATTCGAGAAACATCTACAATGTCTAATAATAGACTACAATACCATGACAAAATGAAGTCGTGCTTGTTTGTTTCGGGAAAGCAATATAATTTTCCAAATTTTTTACTGCGTTATACATCGACAAAAACACCATGTTGAGTAGTTCTTGTGTGTCACCAAGGAAAAGTAACAATGACAGTGCATACAATGTGCCGGTGTGAGGGCTAAGAATGTCCGGTGGATACGAGTGTCCGGCCCCTATCTTCTAATCCAACTACGTCCTTTCACTCCACATTTGAGACAAGTGCCAGTCCTTGGTTGCAATAGAAAATAATATGAAAAGGGACACTAATCACCAA
The DNA here is from genome assembly GCA_036873755.1 of Hanleya hanleyi. Taxonomy (NCBI): domain Eukaryota; kingdom Metazoa; phylum Mollusca; class Polyplacophora; order Lepidopleurida; family Hanleyidae; genus Hanleya; species Hanleya hanleyi. The sequence continues at coordinate 44,762 of JAVTVY010009677.1, forward strand.
GACATTCTTATCAATCACACTGGTAATGCTATCCATTCCACAACATTGGTGTTTACTGACCAACTGTTACCGATCTATTGATGCTAGAAGCAGCACGACTGTCTCCGGGTACTCCGGCTTCCTTCATCAACTAAACTGACTGTCACCATACGAATGAAACAACCTTGAATGTGACATTAAGTCAAATTCCCCCTCCCCTCCAATAAGATCTCTATACATGGATAAAATAAAGATGATCTCGTTGATTGGTATCATTTGCGAACGAAAAGATTTTGCCTATTGTGCATGCAAGATCTTTTT
>JAVTVY010009678.1:0-49675 GCA_036873755.1 Hanleya hanleyi
AAGGGGACTCTTCCTATATCGGCCATTTTAATTTACTTGCGATAAATCGGACACGACCACGAGAAAGTTCCCGATGGATGACTCACATAATACGTAGCTCTATTATTCTAGAAATATCCACAGTGTCAACAATACCATGACAATGTCAAATAGTCCGTTATTTGATGCATCACGAGAAAGCTCAGCTATGTTATTATGCAAATGTCAGACTTCCATAACGGCTTTCCTAGCCTGCTGCAGCTCGATCCCCTGACCAACCCGCATGTTAATCCTATCTGACATAGGTGATCTTTGCTGTATCGCGACGGGGTGGTGGGGAGCTGATTCCCAACTCCCTAAATATTTTCGTCATTCCTGAGACTTGGGAGCGGAAATTCACGTGATTATATCCTTGGGCCAAGCTCTAGCAGAAAATGAAAAAAAGAAAATCCTAGACGGCCTCTCTGATGACGTTCTAATGGCGTCATTTTTACAGAAGGCATCTTCGGTCGATTATCCGTCCGACTTTAAAGGTTTTGATTTATTTAATTTTCCTAACAGGAAAAAACATAATTTACTAAACAATCATCCGATGTAAAATAAAATAGTATTTGCCGATTTTTATTTGCAGAAAAGGAAACATTTCGAAGCACAAAAAAAAATATCACTTTTTTGATACCCACACATGACCGTCATTTTGCATGTACCCATGATCCTGTGGTCGTGGGGTTACGCAATAGGTTAAAAATTATTCCAAATATGATAAACTACAAAGTCACTGAGTTTCAATTCTCTAGTTTTCTCTGTTTCGTAGTCCGAAAGAAACTTTCACTCTGGGGCGGATTCCCGCTCCAAGGCCCGATAGAGTTAAGGATGTTCGCTGGTGATTATTGACTTTGGCGGTCATTTTGCCTGTTTTTTCTATTGGGTTATCTCCCTTTCCTTGGTTAAGAGATAGGGATTTCCTTCTAGCTGAGAATTTTTGGGGGGTTGAAACTTACCACGCTATACCCTTGGGTCAAGCTTTACCAGAAAAGGTAAAAATCCAAGATGGCCGCTTTGATGACGTCACAGTGACGTCATTTTCAAAAACGGCATTTTTTGTCGATTTTTCGGTCAGAGTTTCCAAATTTTTCATTTATGCAATTTGTCCCCCAAAACAGCCTGATAAATTAGTAAATATTAAATGTGATGTGAAATAAAATAGTTTTTGCCCACTTTTCATCGCGGAAAAGCAGGAATTTTGAAGAAAAATGACGAAAAAACATCATTTTTTCGGTACCCCACATGGACGCCATCTTGGGTTATGCAAACATGCTCAAAATGACTCCAATATGATAAACTATACAGTCACAGTGTCAGCTCTCTTTTTTTTGTCGTTACGGAGATAGCACAGAAAGATTGATAGGACACCCCACCCCCAGGCCTGGTAGGCTTAAACTAAATTATGCCATACCTGTGCGACTATCGTCCATTCTCGGTCTTCCATGAGCAACTGGGTACTGGCATTACAAGAGGTGCAGTTTTCGCGGACAGCGCACCAGCTGTCCGATTGAGCTTTAGATGTTCCATATCTGAGACAGGAGTCATTGTCTATACTTTCGTATCCTGAATACATAGAGAAGTTGGCGCCGAAATCTTCCACTGGGCCACAGCGATAACCAAGAGGTGGAGCACCGAAGAACGCCATGGCAAGATGATTGAATGGAACTTGAACATAATTGTATAACATTAAAACACAGACAAGGATCTGATATCGCCCCGGCTGCCCCAGGTGCTCGAATAACCGGTCAATCGAGACTACCATCTTGCGAGTTCGGCTGCGGTGCTTTTATGCCGTATGACGAACACGGTTAGGACAGTGATCGAGTCAACTTACCCTCTGACCCAGTCCCACTTAACGCAATAACAGTACATACACCGTCATAGACTGGTGCACACACTGACTGAGTATACTGAGACTATGACGTCAGACCAAGGCAGTTGCACAATCTGCAAGTAGAGCACTAGGCTTATTTGTTTGTTTCATGAGGATGACCTACGGGAACTGCAGCTGGTCCCATTTACAGGCTCCGAAGACACATGACATGTAATAACGTAACGTACATGTAACAAACAAATAGCACATAAAAATAGAAATGAATGGATATATAACAACATTATAGCACAATTAAAGCATGTAATGTGTATGCAGCATGTATATAAACATGATTATAAATACAAACTTAGGATATGTGATAGTTATAACACGTCACGTGATCATTACAGGTTTTATTCTTCTCGGGCTCCGCCCTCGAAGAATAAAACCTGTAATGATCAAGTGACGTGTTATGACTGACTTATCACACGACCCACTGATTGGTTGTTTTTTCTAACATATTGTTGGCGTGGTCGCATGCTTGTTAGTTGAGCGGGAAATGCCAATCGAGTGTCACATAGAACAGCCAAAATGGATCAGTTTCTTAGAGATGATGACGCTAGTGATAATTTGTTATCCCAAATTGATCTCGACAGTGTATATACGCAGGACCTCATCAAAGTGAAGAATTTTGAGGAAATCCTCAATGGTAAGATTTTCAAAGTCTCAGCAACAGTCCAGATGGGAATTCAGACGTACAGGAGTCTCGTTTTTCAAAGCCATTATCGTCTGACGAGTTCCAAAAGACGCTGTATGACAGGATTCAAAAAAGGACTGTGCAGGCGAACAATTGGTGCTTATCTGTTTTCAATACATGGCGAATGTGGCGTCAATTCAAATCGGAAACTAAAGCTGACCCTAGATGGCCAATCCCTGATTTAACCGGCCCAGTGGTTGAACTAGACTAGTGGCTTGCTCGATTCATTTACGAAATAAGACGAAAAGATGGGTCACCATATCCACCAGACACACTGAACAATATTTCTGCAGGATTACAGAGATATATGCAGGAACTTCTTAATCGAAGGGACGTTCATTTGTTCAAGAAAGATGATCCAACCTTTCGAACATTCCGCAATTCGTTGGACAAAAGGCGCAAGGAATTATTAGGCGATGGCGTTGGAACACGGAAGAAATCGGCCGACCCAGTGACTGAGGAAGATGAGGCAACCTTGTGGGAAAAGGCGGTATTCAACACAAACACAGTCCAAGGTTTGTCATATACTGTTTATTTTTATAACTGTAAAGTGTTTGGGTTGAGGTCTATGGATGAACATACTAACTTGTCAACGGAACAATTTGTATTTGGTGCTGGTGCAAAAGGCCGAAAATATGTTGATTTTGAAGGACGATTGTCAAAAACTGTAAGCGGTGCTGTTGACAGTAAAGCTAAGCCAAAGTTTATTCGTCAATTTGCTGACCAAAAAGGTGTATCGTCTCCATTCTCCAGAAATACATTAGCTGTGCCACCTGGGCGGTTTTATCGCCGACCGCTTCCAAATCGTGGTGGGGTGATCGTCTTTTCACAGCAATGTGTTGGAGTGAATACCTTGTCAAAATACTTGCGTACAATGTTCATAGCTGCCGACATAGATTTTGAGGGTCCAAATCGTAACATCAGTAACCACAGTGGTAAAGTGACATGTTGCACGCGACTGTGGAGCAAAGGATTCGATGAACAAACTATAACATCGAGAAGTGGCCACAGATCAAATGCCGTCAGAGCCTACAAACGTCCTTCGGATGAATTACTGACTGATGTATCGAATTCTCTTCAACCGCCGAAACCAGCCAGTGCTTTCATTCTTCTGGAAAGAGTGCAAAATCTACCCCCAAAACCAACGAGCACTTTTACTCCGGAGACATTGAAGAATCAACAGCTGAAACCACAGAGATCTTCAATATCTTTGAAATCTGGAGAAGTGAGTACTGATAAAGAGAATATCCCAGAAACGGAACCGTTGTGTGATGAGACTGATAGTGTTTTGACAATAAAAATTCCTAAAACTGTGTCCAAAGTTATAATTGAGAAGAACGGCAAAAAAATTACGCTCGAGGTGTAAGGTAAATGTCCGGTTCAAATATATATTGACTAATATGGTTCTATCAATATAAAGTCATGATTGAGAAAACAAGGTAAATAAATTACGCTCGAGGTGTAAATTACATGTACGCGCAATTGACTGATGCGGTTCTATCAATATTTACTATTCACTGAGGTGTGTGGGGGGAAAAACAAGTGCTCGTGATCTGCTAGTTGTGAATGACTTTAGAATATATTTCATGCACAGGCATGACAGCCAATTTATCTGGTATGAGTGGATCTTCGTCGATTACAAGGACTTTTGATTCGGACCAAACTTAAATATTTCGGAGAAAGAAATACGTTCAAATATATAACACAATTGTCTGTATCAAAATGTTGTGTTTTGATTTCAACTTGTGAATGAATATATTTGTCACTATAAAAAGAAATTCATTGACTTTAATTTGAACAATTTGTGCTAGTGTTTTCATTTTTGCTGTATCTATCGCACGACTGTGTAACTTTGTCCTATAAATTGACGAGATCTATGTTTAGCGTTTACATCCCGTTAGTCTAAACTTTCTCTAACACCTGCCCAGCGACGACAGATACTATATTATATGTTGTCTTTGGCTGGACCAAATTATCCCAGCCAAAAACAAAGATAATATAAACATTATGCCACCGTTGTCCAGGGGTTAAGGAAACACAGACTAAATTCCTGTTTGTAATTTGTTATGTCTAGTATAGGGTTTCCCGCTCGCTGAAGAGCTTAATGATTGTCACCGACAAGGGCTCGGCTTATCAGCCAATCCACATGCGTCAATAATACGGTAACCACCCCCTCGCATAATACAGCTCAATTGTAATACAGACAATATACATTAGATGTTCCGTCAATTTCATTGGACAACGTTGCACCGGGGAGTAGTAAAGAATAGGCGCCATGTACAGCCATAGTATTACCCGTGTGTGGAATGAGTCATGAATGAAACTTTCCTTAAATCCTCACAATTGCAACCGTTTATCCTCCCAGAATGACTCTTTACTCCTCCCAATACTGAATAGTTCAAAAACGGTTGCAATTGTGAGGATTTGAGGAAAATTTCATTCATGACTCATTCCACACATGGGTTACTATGGCGCCTATTCTTTACTACTCCCTTGCACCGTCGTGTGATAATATTCATTACGTTTACTAATGTTGTGATAACCCATATATACGACATAAGATTACTAAACTATGAGTGAATTAGTTTAATATGAGGAGTCCCTCGACTCGTGTTTCTCTATGATAGTATGCTTGCGAAACATTTATATACATGGCAGATAAACAGGTCGCTTTAGTGACGGGATGAGTGGTTTGCATATTACGAGTTGACAGCTCAAACGGGATTGTCTCCCATACCGTCTATGGGTTTAAACGTGTCTTCCGCGTTGTTCTACAAAAGGGCTGAAACCTGATAACATTTTGTGCCATTTCTATACTGTGATGCGATGTACGTCCATGAACAACTGGATGGCCGGTTGGCATTATAACACAGTTAAATTACCCCATCGCCTCCCTCATGTAACACAACATCAATTTAATTGTTCGCACGAGATCGCTGAACTGGAACAGCCGGAAGGGCAATCTTCAATTTGGTGGACCGGCTTATATATAGGACTTCAGTTCTGTAGCCACGATAGTCAAGTCATACAGCTACATGAAAAAATGATAGCAAAGTAGAGTGGTGCAATCTTTCAACATTTAATAATAAGGCATGGTATACCAGCACACGTTTATAGACATAATAACCCGAAATAGCTTTCTCGTGGTAGATAATTCACAATCACACAGAGATGCAATATTAGTTCTACAGTTACTCCATGTGATTTGAGTTCAACAGGTCAGAGCAAAGGATTAACTGAAATATATATCCCACTTGGGATATTAAATCCAAGCTTGGATATGGAAATTTAACCGAATTCGGATATTTTGACCTATTTTCACACTAAACGACAAAATGACGAATTTCGGCAACTAATTAAGCTACAAATAAACGATATAATCTACTTCACAAAACTGCCAATGCGGTTGTATAATTTTGCTGATTTTTCCTCGCTGAAATTATTCAGTGTGATATTGCAATTATGTGCATTATTTGTTCGTGTTGTCGTTGTAATGTACAGCCCATCTGTCACCACTGTCTTTATACTAACAGAAAAACTATCAAAATATGTCAGCTTAAAATATGAAAGTATAAAAAATACAATGCGGGATATGATATCCCAGTTCAGATATATATACCAGTTAGTCCTTTTCCCTGACCTGTTCAACGTGAAGTATCCCATAGCGTAATTCGTCACAGTAATCAGTAATCCAATCTGCGAAATACAACACAGCAATCGGTTCGCGACACACAGTAATTCGTGACACAGTGAATAGTAATCCAATATGTGAGAACATTCATTTCGCGATACAGTGAATAGTTAATCCAATATGCGACACAGTCAGCTAGCGACACAGTGAGTAGTGATCCAGCATGCGAAACAGCAATCAGTTCGCGACACAGGAACTAGTTATCCAATATGCCACACCATCAGTTCGCGACACCGTGATCACTTTGCGACAGAGTAATAAATTTGCGATAAACGGCAATCAGTAATTTAATCTGCGACAGTATATATCCAATCTGCGACACACAGTAATCAGTTTACGCACAGGGCAATCAGTAATTCAATCTGCGACAGTATATATCCAATCTGCGACACACAGTAATCTGGTAATCAGTTTGCGCACACGGCAATCAGTAATTCAATCTGCGACAGTATGTATCCAGTCTGCGACAGTTTGCGACTCACTGAGTAGTGATCAGTAGTCACTATGCGACAAAATAATCAGTAGTCAGTTTGCAACAGACTGATCAGTAATAAGTTTGCGACACATGGGAATCAGTTATTCAATCGGCGACAGTATGTTTCCAATCTACGACACACAGTAATCACAGTAATCAGAAAACCCAAAACGGACGGTCGCGACGGAAGTTAGGAATTCCGAGTGTGCATGACCAGACATCACAAATGACAAGTAACACAGTCCATCTGTATACCACCGATATACACCCGGGGTCAAAATTCACTTCAGTCTCTCTCTCTCTCGTTGCACACAAACACCACACATTCGTACAGCACTGCTGATTTACTATAAACTGTCCGATCAAAGCGTGATTACTTTTATAAGTGTTGAGAGGCATGACTAATCGAGGTCGAATCACACCAGGTCGGAAACGACTAAACTATCGATCTGCAACCACAAACAGTTCGAGTTACTGTCATATGTACAATGTCCTGCATGTAAACCCAAGCGCACCAGGCAGAATCAGCGAGCGTAATTCAGTAGTCATCAGGTACAATGTTAACTTCATGTCGTCTTAAATGACACATTATCGTGACATCATCGTCACGACAACTCCAAGCCTTGCAGCACATGTACTGCTTTGACAGTTAAACTAGTATCGGCGTTAAAACCAGGGCCTTTTTCCTCGTAACTCTCCATTCCTTAAAAACAATTGGCCTCGACCCCTTCGGGGCCTCGGCTCCATTATTTTTAAGAAATGGAGAGTTACTCGGACATTCCCCTCTACGTAATTGTCAGGCCAGCTCTGTAAAGCCATTGCCTTGAAGGGGTTGTTCACACCCAACGACCCCCTGCCAACGACGCCCTCTATAGCGTACAGGTCTTGAGCAGTAGGCCTACTGCTGCTGACATTTCGCATAAATTCGTGCGATACATGAACTTAAATGCCGTATTAGTACTTGTCGAATATTTTCGTATTACATTGTCTCTAATTGTCGCTTATTACCACTGAACATTCACGTGCGCATAGAATAAATCTGTCTCAAGGAAAGAACGTTCATATATTTTATCATTACTAATGAGTAAAATTATGAACACACCTATTCCCATACGCTGTGAGTAGAAAGCCTTTCCTGTATGAAATGATTTTTGAGAGAGAAAGAACAAATTGGTAGTCAGCGGGATTCGAACCCAATACCCCGGTTCAACGCGCCGATGCTCTACCGACTGAGCTATCACGGCCCATAGGTATTACAACTGTGGGTTGTCCCTGTGATGACCAACCTTCTCCCTCGGTGTTGTAGTGAGCGCAACTAGCTTTATAATGAAGAAATTATATTTAGTATGGCGTATAGCCCGTCACTGATCATATGCTCAGTGGCGGGGTATACGCCATACCAAATACCATTTCTCCCTTTTTTGTGAAGTCGTGACTTCCAAAGGGATTTCTCCGAAGGAGAAAAGTTGTTATTGTATAGTTTAGTATCTCGTCAAGCACTGATAAACTTAGTTTTATGCAGCTTATTTGGTATTACAGTTCACGTCATGTTCATTTTCTTTAGTTTAGCGGGCCGTGCGATCGCATACAATGGTACAAAAAAACACATAAAACCTGATATACCTATAGAAATATAATACATTATTTTAAGCACAGTTCTCTATAGAGTTGAATGCGCTCTCAGCATATGATGAACAATTCTATGGAGACGGTAGCTTCATACGACAACTGTCCCATAATGCACCCAACTGGTATCTTCTAACATATGTACAGAACGTATCTAACTAACCTGCAGACTATATATGTACTATACTATCTGTGTTTCAATCCATGATCTTATAAATGGCATCATCTGAGACTGTAAGGGAGGGGAGCATTGCTGGTTTGCAGGTGTGACGATCATGGTTCCCTGTGACTATAGGGGTGACACCGTATGGAATGACTGTAGGTAGTGATGAAGGGGTGGGACGTGTATTGGGGACTGTAGAGGTGGGAGAGCAGAATGGTGTGAGCGACGGGTAATATACTAGTATAATATGTATTTGCCCTGGTATATCATTGTTCGTGGCCTTCGAGCCAGATCCAAAGATATTTCGAACAGTTTGGGAATATTTTTTTTTCTCTGACAGATTTGACCTGCGAAGAGTTCTCAAGCCAATAATAAATAGCATAGCGTGTCTCGAGCAACTAAGAATATTACGCTGGTGACCTAGGTTATATTTGCTGGACTCTTTACAGTAAAAAAAAATAACTGTCCGCAATGGGACCAAACCCGCGTAATACGGTAAATACCGTGGCGGTGTCCAACCCTGTTAATGCTCTTTTTTGGACGAGAGGCTGGGACAATACTCCGCGAAGTGCTCATTGTACATTCTCAGCTTCCAGTAATATCTCGGATACAGGATTCTAAACTTCCGAGTCAAATCCGTGCAAGGTCAGAGGTCAGAGCGTTGAAGCAACAGAATGCTTGAAGCAACGGACCTTTTGAGTTCAAATTATTGAGGCGAAAGGAAAGTATTTCTCTACATAGATCGTTACCTGTTAGACCGTGGTTATTTTGAGAAAAAAATTGCTTTGATGTATATGCGAAACTTATTGGGTTATTCCTTCTCATACGAAAAATATCAAGATTGCTTATCTCAATAATACTCTGGTATCATATACGATTGATGAGCTGCATACATGTAGGCCACTAGGTCGTTTCGAAAGTACGATCGGTTTTTTTTCTGTGGATAATCGCCATATAAATGACGCAGTGAATGATATATATCCACCTTCACTGAATTTGAAGGAAACTACAGATGACCCTAATGGCACATCTTATTTAGACCTGTATCTCTATAAAGATGAAGCGGCCCTTCTCTCTCATCGACTTTACGATAAAAGAGATGATTACAATTACATCATGAATTATCCCTGTCTGGACAGTAATATAACAGAGGGACCTGCATATGGCGTATACATATCTCGCCAAGTAGCATTTGCTAAACCCTGTGTTAAATGTGACGAATTTAATCAATGTCGCAAAACATTATTGCAGAAACTTGTCAAACAGTGCTACATCATCAAGCGCCTCCAGTCAAAGGATGTGTGATGGTTATCCGGGAATAACTCATTCGAACACTCGGGCGTGTATATCGATTGTCCTGACCGGGATAGCTGTCCTTTATGACGTAAAATGCACAGACGACTTTGTGCGATTTTGGAACGTTCTATTTCTGAATAAACGGGTTTCCTCGACGGTAAAGCTTTGTAGGCCAGTCATACAGAATGATTCATTTCGGTTCAGTTCCATCTTCCCCCCATTTTCAAATAATAATAACTATTAGTTATTCCTCAATGTAGCTTACATTAATTCTCAATCCTCTTTTAGTTAAATAATGTGCGAATATGTGAAATCATACAGAATAGCATGATATTCCAGTTTCGAAAGTAACTTCTTTTAACGATATGCTTAATTGAAGCATAGCAAATCGATGTTGACGTAGAATATCTGTCCATGTTTTTTTACACGCCAGGCTGCTAGGTTTGACGTTCAGGTACATACCTACATAAGACAGCGAGAACACATCAATACATCTACCAGTACTGAGAGCGCAGATATCATCCTTCCACTCGTTCATTGGCGATCTCGACAGCCCATCTCATTATAGTGATCACTATTGCTGCATTTGCTTCCTCTCTTTGGTATTGTCTGGAAGCGTTGTCAAGGAACGCAGAAGATTATGTCTGAAATTGCAACGTATATAAGGGAAGTGGGAAGAGGTGCCGACATACTGACAGAGCCACATGACTTCACAGTATAGTCTTCTTGTTAATCTATTCTAAAGCACATATCAAGAATCTAACTATTCGTGATATGTGTTGTATCTCAGGTACACTTTTATTGTACCTGTTCATGTGGCAACTTGGATGATATGACCACACGGCCCCTAGCACCGGCATAAGCGGTATTAGATACAAATATAGAGAGCTATGATGGAAATGCTCTGACAACTCGTATATTGGTAATTGATGAGCTGTGTCGCTGTGACAACTGGTACACTGCGGATTGGTGAGCTGTATCGTCGTCAGATGAAAATGACGGCATTTAACACAGAAGACTAGTCTGTAAGGCCCGATGTCGACCCAGCATCAACTTCCCACAATGCCAACATATATCAAAGACCAAAAGGTCTGTACATGGGACGGGCCTCGGGGACTCTTTCATTTACCCACTTTAACTGTGAACCAGATATTTTTCTGCTCTGGCATGAACGCGTATTCTTGTGACAACATTCCCACTTCACACTTCCACTGTACATAGCAAGAATTATAATCATTCATAGATTGTTTCACGTTACATGAATAAATCCAAATCTGATATATTAGACAAATCAATAAAAACGATAAGAAGACAAAAGTTTTGATCCAAAACGTGCCTCGAAGTCATAGCTCAACAAACTGGTCGCCACACTGCATTCGAAAGCGAGCAGCCTAACAACTGGACTACGACGACGTTTGTCTCTTTGCATTTTTTACTTGTCCACGTAACGTGACCGGTAGAATACACGCGGAGCATTTGCACAGTTTTTAATTTTAATGAAATATGACACCTCAAACCAGAATGATATTTCAAACGATTGTAAAACTAAGCATCGTGATAATAAATACACACGATTTGTTTTGGTTTGAGATGTCATATTTAATATATAAAAGGGAATCGCTCTAGAAAATATCTCTGAAATGTCGAAAGAGCACATCCGACCGTTTTCAAACTTGAATAAAACCGGCCTAGAACAATTGACCATCACCATTTCGCATGATATGAAACTTCAGTATTTTTACAGTACAATCAGTTTAGGCCGTTTTCACATTCAAATGAAAATCATGTTCACTACCGTCACACCCGAAGGAGCTATTCTCGGGTAACCATCACACATCCTTTTCTCAAATTTGGCGATATATCTGGCATGCGGGTAGCAAAATACGGGCGAAGCGTGCAAGATCTATGGCGGTATATACGTTTGAGATCTTGTGTCTAATTCCGTTTAACACCGGGCTAGGGATCGTATGAGCCCGTGTATTCATATAGTTTTCATATGAACAATCACAATCAAAGCGTGACAGAGACACAACACTCTAGATAACGACCTTACAACGAAAATCATATGAATTAAGAATACTGGTCACTGATAAGAATTTGATATTTTAGGAACATCATGATGTCTTGCTGGGATCACTGAAAACCGTGGACCGCTTCTCCCTTGCAGGAAACATGCCTAGTTTTATGTATACTATGATTTATTCTTTTAATTTGATGCTAATGTTATTACATGAATTAGGTCTTTGGATTGTGGACGCGGAAATTCTTTAATGGACTTCGGCTGAATATTGAATGACGGACTAGACGCTTGTATTTCAATTCATTATATTGAAGAAAAAGAAAAATAATCTAATTTTAATTCAAATGACAATCCAGCAGATTGAAATATCAGAGAATAAGGCTACGTTTCCAACCTGAACAAACGATTTGCAATAGGAACACATGGGTCACTAGTTATGGACAAATTTCGATTTATTAGATCTGATTTCCATTCTAGCTAAACACTTGCAGGAGAGCGGAGAAGGACACCCACATGCCCACGTTTAATCATCAGACGTCGTCAATTTTTCGAAAATATATCACCAATTTATTACCTAGGAAGATATATTTATCATTTAGAAAGTGATCGTATAACAGTATTTTCGTTATTTTGGGATTACACTATCTTAGTACAGCACAGATTCTAGTGCAGAAAATTGGCCGTCCCGAGCGGGATTCGAACCAACGACCCCCAGAGTAAGGCACCCAATCGCCAGCACCACACGTCGGTGACCGCTGGTTCGAATCCAGCTCTGGACGATCAATTTTCTGCACTAGAATCTGTGCAGTACTAAGATAGTGTAATCCCAAAATAGCGAAAATACTGTAATGTATTACCTGTAATAGGACTCTGCTTGTGGACTTTTAATCCCTGATGTCCGCCCTCTGCACATGAATCCTTCATATTCTAGTCTGAATGTGAGGTACCGAGGGAGGCTTTCCTGTGGAGTCATATGAGAATTTTTTCCCGTGTCTTCCTTGTCCCACCAATGCTGAGAACTTGAATTGCCTAATTCAGCGTACGCATCACAGTCAGTGGGCATTTCTCGTCCCTAAGGCATTTCGGTCTCCGTAATCGATTAACATTATTCCCACGAAATATACCAGAAATTCATGTAAACACATTATACATCAGCCTCCGTATATGCAGGCATGTTTACTTTGTATCACTCCTGCGCGCGCAAAAGTGTGCTTTGTGCAACTATTACTTAAGCGGTTTTTTGTAAGTAACAGCCAATGAACCGACGACGTGCGAGAATAATGAACCATATTCCGAGGCAAGCCCAGAATAAGCTATAGGTCGATCTCTCGCATGTACCGTATATGAAAGGAATGGCATGGAGGCGCCTCCTAAGTTGAAACAAACACGGATACAGACAGGTGGTTTAACAGAGGATGAAATATACGACACATTGCATAGCTCTTCGTGCGATCAAATATGGGCATATTCCAAGCGATCATGAGGTCAAGAACACGATTCTGAATTCCTGAAATTAGGACTCCATTATCTCTAAGACTAAGATTAAGACTCTCTATCTGCTATGTACGACTTTGTCAGGCGAACTATGACTAGAGATAATGATCGCACACGTCCCGGTTCCTTGCTGGAGAGAATTGACTCAGTTTCCAAAGATATCCCGCCAATCACATATTATTAATTTTAATATACCTGTGTTATATCATTTGTCTCATTATTATGGCAAGCCAAAGTGCTTTTTATTCAAGAATTTCCGATATCGGAAATTGAATTCCCGATATCGGAATTAAAATTTCCAATATCGGAAATTCATGTCTTTCAATTTTCGATATTGGAAATTGAATTCTCGACATCGGAAATTTTGGGTTGCTTTGTTGAGGCACGGTCCAAACGATTACTCCCCAAGAACGGAAGCATGCGCGTGAGTGAAAAGCGCGTCAGTCTCATCTGCCGCCATGGCAGAAAACATCAGAGCTGTGGGTACCAATGTACCAGTAGCCTTGTTATTTGCCGCCATATTGGGGCATTACACAAAGTTCAGAGAGAGGCTAAGGGAGGGAACAGTTTTCGTGAAGCTTTCAGATCTTTCATTTCCGATATCGGAAATTCAGTGACAATTTCCGATACGGGAAATTCTATTTCCGATATCGGAAATTGAATTTCCGATATGGAAAATTCTAGTACGATATCGAAAATTGTGACTGAATTTCCGATATGGGAAATTCTAATTTCCCATATCGGAAATAGAATTTTCGATTTCCGATATCAGGAATTCAATTTCCGATATCGGAAACTCGGAATAAAAAGCACATTAGCTTGCCATACATTATTCATATGTTACTTTAGATTCTTCTTCTTCAATTCACGATACATTTTGCCAAGTTTCTGTTTCGTAGAGACGTCTTCGTTGTCGTATATCTTGCATATCGTACATAATGATTCATGGTCTCCACATGAACCACTGCAATAAAAGCGCGGCTGAGATACTAAGGCTACGTCCGAGAATCCACCGTATTTTCATGCCTGAATATCCATACCCCAACCAAGAGAAGCAATTATACTGAGTTCGTCCCACCAGTAAATCCATATCACAGTTAAACCCCGACCAGGTGTCATCGTATGCATGGAGTCCAACTGTGGTAGGAAGTGGGTTCGCCCAGTGCCTGTACTAGCGTGTGGCTAGCGGGAATTTCCCTTTAGCTCAGTTGGTAGGGCGCTTGTCAGGCTAGCCCCAGAGTTAATCGGGAAAGAGGCTGGCGGTTCTTCGTGATGGAGAGGAGTGTGCTAAGAAGTGGGTGCACACAGTGCATGTAGTAGAGAGTAGCTAGCGGAAATTTGATAGGTCAGGTAGCTCAGTCAGTTGGTAGGGCGCTGGGCTGGTAAGCCAGGGGTCGGTGGTTCAACTCCCGGTCGGAGAACTCAGTCACTACAGCACAACGATATCCTTGACCAGCAAATATTTGGAAATCGCAAATTCTCATGGGCGCGGCCATCTTTAAAGAATCCCACACAGAATTATAATCGAAAAGGGGCTTAGAGAAAGATCAACAGAGCTTTGAAAGTAGATACTTGATGTTTGTGACATTTTCAAATGTCATTTACGAATTTATCCGCTATTTTCCAACTAGCAGGCTGGTCTCCTCCTATTGACCAATACCGAACCAGGTTATGCTTTTACCGTAATATCTCTTAGATAACTTTTGCACACCTCTACCTACGATGTTTTAGTTCCTTTATACCTACAGGAAGCGATAACAAAGGGAAGTGACCTTATTTTGCAATTTCTTATACTGTTGTCGCTATCAAACAAAGGCCAGCTTCAAAAAGTAAAGATCACACGGGGAATCCTGTATGTAACGCTCATAAATGAAAGGAACGAAAATTAGCATCGACCTGGATTTAGATGAATGCCTCAAATCATTTTTTTCAGCCAATTGCGTTATATTGGGCTACGTTCTAGCTACCACGTACTGCGGAAAAAACGTGACTGATGTTTAATCCAGACGCATGCACTCAAAGGGACACTAATTGGTCAATGACTATGATTATTCAGTCTTGAGAAATAGGAAAAAAAGGACCAAGTTAATATCATGCAATTTGTGGTACCTCGGTTAGTGGTTGAGATAACTGATTGAAAATGAAGTCGACAATTGGAATTGAACAGTACTCACTCCATATCGGTCAATTCCCGGTTTCTATGACAAAAGGCGCAATATTTCTTTTCGTCCCATGTATGGACATTTGATATTTCGGAGAATGTTTGGAGATATATTGAGAAATTATTAACCGAAATGCCTAGCTTCATCTTCCATGAGCTGTCCTGCGCATAAGAATATACGAAATATAACTGCGAAGCACATTTTCAAATATCATTTACGAATTTATCCCCTATTTTCCAAATAGCAGGCTTATTGACCCATCCCGAACCAGGTTAAGCTTTCATCCTAATATCTCTTTGGGTAACTTTTGCTCACGGCTACCTCCGATGTTTTGGTTCCTTTATACCTAATTTAATGTGTTCAACAGTGCTGTGCATTAATGTTTTTGCCATAATATCTCCTCCAATTTCTGTCTTACTATTCTAACTTGCTCACAAAAAACGTGTTCTGATCAGAACAAGATAAGCTCCTTAATAGTATTTACTACTGAAGTTGAAGATTATTAACTTACATCTGGTCAATATGCACAGCGCAACTGCCACGCTAGAGTAGTCTCCCTTTAGTCCACACAGTTTCACTTAAATTGATAATGATGTAGCGTACCATGTTGTTACTCATTTTCAGTTAAGTTTGTTTGAATATGATCAATCTGCAGCTATTAGAACACAATTTTGTTGTTTTAAGGTTGTCTTGTCTGTTAACCCTACCTGGCCTGGGGGAGCCATTATGGCCCCCCTATCAAACTTTCTGCGCTATCTCCGGAATGACAAAAAATGGAGAGCTGACACTCCGTGACTTTATAGTTTATCGTATTGGGGTCATTTTGAGCCTATTTGCATAACCCCCCGAGCAGAGGATCATGGGTAAATCGAAGATGGCGGTCACGTGGGGTCCCAGAAAAGTTATGTTTTTGACATATTTCTTCAAAATTTCTGCTTTTCCGCAATGAAAAGTGGGCAAAAACTATTTTATTTCACATTACATTAATATTTACTAATTTATCATGCAGTTTTTGCGGAGAAATTGCAAAAATAAAAATTTCAGAAAATCTGACCGAAAAATCAACCCAAAAATGCCGTTTTTGAAAATGACGTCACTGTGACGTCATCAAAGCGGCCATCTTGGATTTTTTTATATTTTCTGGTAGAGCATCACCCAAGGGTATAGTGTGATAAGTTTCAGCCCTCTAGCTCAGGGGGGTTAGAAAAATAATTAGGGGGGGCCATTTCGCCCCCCTCGCCCCCCCCCCCCCCTTCACCTCCCCAGGCCTGGACAGGTCCCAAAAATCCCAGGCCAGATAGGGTTAATGTGCGGCTGCTGAGAAAGTACTGACAGAGTATCAACATTAGCGATGATAGGAAAATGGCGATGGATTTGATGTCCGCATTTTTCACCCGTAACTAGATGGCCACACTGGCCGGTACAAACTGTAATGCTAAACCAGAAACCGATAAAAACCCCCAAATTGACGACGAGAGGGAAATATGCACTCTGTATATTTGTCTGTGATGTTCTATGACTTCTTGTCAGTGCACCTGCATCGTTTTCCACCACCCTTTTAACATTGCGTTTAATTGATGCCTGTACACATTAAGATTTTGCATTTGGCCGTTTCGTCCCCGAGGTTTGCCCCCTGTACAAATAATTGTGATTGTGGTTTTGTGACTTGATGAAGAATGAAGAGCTTGGTCGGCGTTGGACCTCACAGGTATTTGTTCTGAATACGAACTTGCATTCAATAAATACTCTCTCATTTGGGCCGTTTTTTGACTGTCTGGCGGTCACATAGTTCATCATTTTCCAACGGCTGACTCGATAGGATTATTACATAATCGCCCTGAAATATTTTGTACCTAATACCGCTCAGGCCGGTGCTAGGGGCCGTGTGGTCATGTCATTCAACATGTCCACATGAACATCTGCAACAAAAGCGTGGCTGGGATACAAATCATAACATGGATCACTTTTGGTTCTTATGATGTTTTAGAAATTTGCAGTCAGTATATTTGTCTGTGATGTCATATGACTTCTTGTCAGTGCACCGGCATCTTTTTCCACCACCCTTTTAATATTGCCTTTAAATGTTTCCTGTATGCGGTGAGATTCTGCTGGTGGACGCAACGTCCTCGATGCTTGCCCTCTGTACATATCATTGTGATTGTAGCTTTGTGACATATAAATATGGTGGAGAATGAAGGGCTTGGTCAGCATCGGACCTCACAGGTATTTGTTCTGAATACGAACTTAAATTTAATGAATACTTCCTCGTTTGGGACGTTTTTAACTATCACGGATGACTTGATAGGGCTACTACATCATCGTCCTGAAATATTTGTATCTAATACCGCTCAAGCCGGTGTTAGCGGGCGTGTCGTCATGCCATTCAATATTTCCACATGAACACCTGCAATAAAAGCAAATCATCAAAGGGATCACTTTTTAACTTGGTAACCTCTCTTGAAAGTCAAATGCTTATATTTTCAAATTCTAGCGGACGGTTTTAACCTGAATCTTCATGAAAATTGATGCTGTATTTTATGAAATTGGGATTTCATAATTGTGTTCTTATTCCATCAATGTCACTGTATACTTATGATATAGCATATCAAATTCTGGTTGCTGTCCTTCATGACAGGGTTGTTGCGTGATAATTTTTTTTTAAACCTGTAAAGGTCAACTGAAATTGCAAAAAGGTATTTCCAAAGGAGAAATCCTAGGGGATCCTATTGAAAAATCCCACAAGATCCTATAGGATTCTTTTGAAAAAAATGATATAGGATCCGATTGAAAGTCCTATAGGATCCTATGGGATCTTATTGCAAATGCAGTAAGATCCCATTGGAAAATTTCTATTGAAAAAATCTATAGGATCTTATTGAAAACTCCTATTGAGTCCTATTGAAAATCCTATAAGCTCCTATAGGAGTTTTTCCTACAGGATCCTATAGGATTTTAGAGTAATGTGCTGTTCGCTATTTAATACGAATCCGAATGCTATTTGGGACAACTCATGGAGTTTGAGTAAATTAATTCTTAACCTCGAATAATGCGCACCCAATTCTAGTCAACTTTGATTCACGGATAAACAACGTCTTTCCCGGTAAGCTCAATTTCAAGTTCAATTTATCTCGAATTTCCTTCGTGCTCATAGCACTCGTCGACCAGAATCCTGCGTCAGGTGCTTAAATCTGTCAGTTTCGACTTTCTTGTTTTCTTGTTGTTTTCTTTCGTTTTCCCACTTTCCTTGTCTGTGGGGTAGCTTTCAAATGTATTCGTCAATGAATTTCAAATTTGTTGTGCATAATGCTAGGGAAGACAACTATTGCTTTCCATTTTTGTCTGAAACTGGGAAGTTAGTTTTTTTTATACGGGCATATTTTCCTTTTGTTCAATCAACTTTAAAGTTGCTGTGCATATTGCCCCTGTCCAGGAGAACAACCCTATTGATTTCAGCTTTGTCGGAAACCGGGAACTTATTATTCCTTACAATTTCTCTTGTATGCGAATTTTCCATTTGAACCTATTAGTAGACCAGCCACCCAACCCAAAGATGGCTAGAAAACTTTTTGATGGCATCGCGTGTTAAAAGCTGTCATCCAGGCTTAATGAACTCTACATGGTGTGCAGATTACGATGTGACCGGATGACATTCTCACTTTTGACCGTTAAGGTCATTTTTGAGGTCATAAAGGCCATTAGAGGTCAAATAAGGATAAATCATCCATTTTTTGCAATATCTTCGTAAAGGAAGAGTGATTGTGACTGATTTTTTTAACTTGCTTCATTTTTCTTCTGGTCTTACTTCCTGGTGATTTGCATATTCACAGATGCAATGGATTATGGGAAATTTTTACACTACCAGACCTTGGAGGGGGGGGGGGGAATTGTGGCTCCCTTCTAAAACTTTCTGCCCTATCTTCGAATCGGTAAAAGATTGAGAGCTGACACTCCATGGCTTTGTAGTTTATCATACTGCGGTCATGTTGAGCCTATCTGCATAGCTACGAGCAGAAAATCATGAGTAAATTCAAAATGGCGGCCATGTGGCGTATCAGAAAAAAATGTTGTTTTCGTCATTTTTGGTTCAAATTCCTACTTTTTCATTTTACATCAGATGATTATTTACTAAATTATCATGCAGTTTTTGTGAAGAAAACACATAAATAAAAAATCGAAAATCATCACGTGGCCATCTTGGATTTTTTAAACATTTTCTCGTAGAGCTTGATTCAATGGTATAGTGTGGTAAGATTCAGCTTCCTAGCTGGAGGGGCAAGAAAAACTTTTAGGGGGAGCAATGATCCTAAATTAGTGAGCCAAACCAAGAATATGGCGGCATCGTTTGTTAAAAGCTGTCAACCATGCTTAATCAAATCTACATGGCATGGGGATTGAGATGTGATCGGATGACATTCTCATTTTTTACCTTGAAGGTCATTTTTTAGGTGATGAAGGTCAAGAGATGTCAAATAAGGATAAGTCGTCTATTTTTTCTATATCTTCGTATAGGAAGAATAATTACTACATTATGGTTGGTAATATTTTATTAGGTGATTTGCGTATTCACGGATGCAAAGCATTATGTGAAAATTCAATATAACATCCACCTCTGATCCCTTTGCTATGTGTAAGTGTAGTGCCCCACTGATCTGGTTCTAATCCCCCATCCGCATGATCGAAACTTCAAACTATAGCTCAACTGACAAAATTGTCCGTCAACAAAGGAAATATCTGATGGCGCTCATGATTGTTGGACAGGACCGGGCTGTCACAATCCGGAAGCTACACACAGAAACATTTGTTAACATATATGGTGTTGCTCTTGTACAAGTAGCTTGTCTACCAGTCAGATGCAAGATAAAGTGGTTTTAGATATTCTTTTTGGAAAATATGAGCAACATTCCATCAAAATGGAAGGAGACCGGTATCCGTGTTCGTAGTCAGATTGTCAGGATAATTACCTTTTACCAGGTGTCCCTAGCTGTTTGTATTCAGATGGTCAGGAATATTACCCTTGACTAGGTATCCCTGGCTGCAGCCAGATGGTCAGAATAATTATCCCTTATGAAGGAACTGGCTTGTCACCTAACCATACCAAGGAGGCATTAGCTTAATATTTGTCAGAAGAGTTAAACATAATTTGATAAACAGACAAGTATATATGGTAGTTCCTGGATGATTTCATCATTGAAGGGAAGAAAATTTCCAACCAGGGTCATAGAATTCAACATTATACAGCGAAGTTTGCCATGAAGAGATGCATATAGTCACTCTTTTGAGACGGGTTTACCAGCTGAAAGCTGAAGACAGATTGAATTGCCAGTCTGGTAACCACCAACAAACAATTCTCTATGTGGACTCTGGTACCACCAAATGCTTGGCGACTCGTACAGGCCCTCGTTGCATCAGTAGAAATTATTATAACGGAGAATAACTCATTTGTTTAATTGTTCATGAGGTGACCACGCCAGCCAACATTAAAATTTCGAAACGCAATTGTCCTGGTGTGCAATCATGAGTCATGCTTCAGTTTTGGATGGATACTCAGAATGGACATTTTTGGATGGACGACTCAAGCGCTATTCTATTCATGGATCGAAGAGGAGGGCTGATACCATAGCTCTGTTAACTTGAAATCGTGCATGTGAGATGTAAGCGACGCCAGACCTATTAGACCTGATGCCACCACACTTTGACTAATGTGTGAATATTGTAGAAGATTGCAAAGCGCTTCAAGGTTTGCCCAAATAGTAGCCTGAAATTAGGTGTCGTGAGTGATAGATGAAAGGAGGGGTATAATTTTGATTTCTTGGGGCAAGAGGCCTTATATGTTTCAACAAATCTGCATAAAAGCCGTTACCGGTATACGAATCAGTACATGTTTACGATCAAAGAAATTGCATGTTGTTCGAGATAAGCAAAATGTTCCATATAGGACTAAATCAACGATTAACCAAATTTCTGAAGACATCTCATGGCCACCATTTCAAATCCATGTGTGAACCGATACACCTAAGATTATGTGACGTTCACTGCAATGCAAATAAGGAATAAGTTCCCAATGGAGGAAGAGTCCCACCAGAAGCTGTCCCCACTCCCACCAGTCCTGGTAGGTTTAATGTCAGCAGCTAGAGGTTGTCATAGCTTATTATTTTAGGTTTCATGTGTGGTCCAATGAACTATATGTGCTGCCACCTGTGCTATTAATGTTGCAGTATGAATCCGTATGAATCCCTCATATTTCCTGGTGGATCAGTAAATACAATATTTAGTGGATGTATATGACAGCCATATTGGAAAATGAACGTAAATACACGACTATTAGATTTCTTGATGCGTTAATTCCCAGAAAATGTCTCAGCCATTCTATCCCAACAATATCACGAATTAAGGAGATGTCTGGTGAAATGCAAAATGTAAATGCACAAATACAGCTTGGCATACGCCAATTTCAGAATCAGCAGGTCTAAATTTTGTAAAAAAAAAAAAAAAAAAAAAATATCATATCACATTCAACCCACAAATGCCTTAATATCTACTTTCCAGACCTCTTTTTCGGTTTTGGGACTAGTAAAACGAAAAGATTTCCGACCCTGTTAGCACAGGTACATGCTCAGATGAAGCCGACGTTCACTTCGGGAGTGTCACTTCAATGGCCATAAAGATGTCGTATAATGCCTTGCTGTCAGATGTGCATACGCGTAGTAAATGATACCGAAACTACATATATTACATATGGCTGCCACTTCGAATATCTCACGATTCCAATCTGATGGATAAGGGTCCACAATGACCCAAGTGTGTTCAGATATAAAGGAAGCTCGCCTTGTTTAACAGTTAGAAATCGCCTTGTTAAACAGTTACAATTAGTAGTTATATGCATGGGCAACTTTGACTACTTCAGAGTAAGTTTTGGAAGAAATTTACGGGGCGCCATATTGAATTTTCCCATGATCATTTGTACCAGTGATTATGCAGATATTTTCAAAATGAGCCCACTTGAATAAACTATCAAGTGTTAAAGATTGAGCCAGCTTCAATCTTCAATTACTAAGCTTTCACGAAAAGTTTGATAAAATATCCTGATTTGAACCCACGTGACCTATTTGGCCTAAAAATGACCTTTAAGGTCAAAAGCGAGAATGTCATCCGGTCACATCTCAATCTCCACAACATGTAGAGTTGATTAAGCGTGGATGATTGCTTTTAACACGCGATGCCATCAAAAGTGTTTTTTCATCTCTTGGCTGGCCTACTATATGGTAAAGTAGGTGTGCCTGTGAACGGTAGAAAATCTATGTTGGTCATTACTCCAAACTAAGACCTTCATACTGTTTTACATATTCTCATTTGCATCTATAACACAGTCGATGATTGGTTCACAGCCACGGCTCATAAGTCCAGTCAATATGTGCAGATTTTCCATCGAACTGTGCCTTTTTCATAAAAGCATGAAATTAGGCACAGGTGTACATCGAGGCCTGGAGAGCATTTCTAGATATGGATCCACCGCGAACTTTTCCTATGTAGGTCACGGCGACCATTTCTCAAAATGACAGCCAGAATCCCATACTAGCATCATTTGGAATCCTGCGTTGTTTTTGCTCTTTGGGACTTATTCTTTGAGTTAGTTCTCAGAATATAAATGGAAAGTGCCATATCAATGTTAGACAAATTAAAATGCCCACATGGCCGAGTCGACCATCTTGGAATTCACGATGTCCGCCATCTGAAGCCTATTTCAGTCAATATTCCAATAACCAGGCAGTATATCAACATAATTCCTGTCGATACACTGACAGTGGTTCAGTACGACGATTATTTCATAATAGATATGGTGTTATAATAGCCATCTCGGATTGCAAAATGGCTGCCATCGTTTTCAAAAATGCCCTCCAAATTTTCTTTTCGGGCACTTTGGGCACACGTAGCTTTGTACATTTTGATTTTTGAAAGCTGAATGGTTCTAAAGTGCTATATTATTATGAGACAGTAATATTTAATTAATTAAGGAATGGAAATAATAATATCGATGGAAATAATAAGTAAGAATAGCCAAGCAGAATGTAATTTATTCAAAAGATTTACCAAAACGGCCGCCAGATTTTCATGTTGGGCCACTTAGGCACACCTAGCTTTGCGTTATTTATGAACACTACTGCGTTGCACTTGATTTTTTGAAAGCAGAATAGTTTTACAATGCCACGGTATTATAAGACAGTAATATTTAATTAATTAAGGAATAGAAATAATAATATTGATAACGATAATAAGCAAATTAGGTAAACATAATCAACCAGATATTGTGAATTTTTCATAGGATTTTGACCGAAGCTCACACGGAATTAGACATGGCGTTGATATAAAGTCATTTCGTCGCTGTCATAGAACGACTGCGAACATGGACGTACGCTGCACGTCATAAACAGAATAAGAAGTGAAAGCAATGACGTGCACTGCACTTCATCAACAGTGAAAAGGTTAAAGTGGGCCGTAACCACCATTTTTCAAGATGGTCCCCATGAGACACGGCTGTTTATGACCGTTTCATTATCTTGCTCTGAGTATTATCGCCAAATCATAAACGAGAGAACTGAACATTTTCACAGTTATTTAATAAGGGTTATCTCACCAAGCAAATGCGAACAGATTTACCTTGCTTTCTCAGCTGACCTCGTCTTGTCGGTATGTGCTACTCGGGTGATTTATTGTCCGTTATTGGATTTGGTTTCAAATACGGTTATATATGATAGAGCTTTATTACATGAGGCCAGGTATATTAGCATCGTATGCTTTCATGTAAAGACAATGTGAATAAATATGTTGAAATAAAAACATTACTGAACACGAATACTTTTTTGGATTTGCACTTCTAAAATAGTTTTTAACAGGAGGGTGAGCTGAATATGCTTATAACGTGTTTAAGTGGATTCACTTTATAACTCTGGGGACCTACTCAGAGAAACGTTGTGGTAATACGTGTACTTCTTATTCGATGAGTGGAAATCCAGACAAAATGTTCGTATTCCATCTATGCTCACTTCTACGGTCATTCCCACCTCATTAAGCATGCATTTTTGTGAGTCGTCATGGCCGCCAGTTTGAAAGTACCAATTGGGTTTTGAATCAAACTAACAAGCTCTATAACCCCGATATGAAAAGCTAAGAAGAAAGAGACAGTTCATCCGCTATGATCTTCCTGAGTTTCCGGTGAATATGCTAAGATAGGCACCACCTCATACAAGAACATTTCATTTATATGAAAGCATGGCTTGTTTCCAATGGCAATATCTCATTCATGAGCCACGAAATCAGCTGGTGCCCATGTCGATTTGAATACAGCAGGTTCTTGTCCATCTAAGTTCTATTTTAATTACTATGCAAATAAGGAAATGTCGTTATAGAGATGACCCACAAGTGGTTTTAACTTCTTGTCTTCAATTTTGGGGATGCATGAATGATTTATAGGGCCACAAAATTGATCCAGCAATCTGGCGGTTTAATATTTTGATTTCCAAGATTTGTCAGTTACATACACCACAAAAAACATACGCTTCTCAAATTGTAAATTTCTCCGGGGAGACCATTGCTAAAATACTAACATATTAGCATCTTCACTCAAGGTTTCGCCTATCCCAGCTTATGTCCATTCAATACCTTGTCAGGGTCGAGGTATATGTTTTGTGCGAAATATGTTTAAAAGCAGATGAAGTGTACGTTATTCCCTGTATAAATGTATTATATTATATCTATGTTTATATATCTATCTCTAGACGTATGTCTTAGTTCAATAGTATTGAAGTAAACTGTGAATCGCGTGGGTCATGTACAAGACACTGTGCTTATGTGATGAGTTCAATCACCTCACAAACGATTACTACAGAAACTAGTTGCTGATATAGGGTAGCGTCTTCATTCAAGGTTTCTTGACTTATTAATATCATTCTTGTTTTAAAATGATATAGTAGGCAAATCGCTGGCATTACGTTTCGTATTGTAACGAATCTGGTGCAGGGGTCGTTTAAGCACCTTTCATGTTTTGCATATTTCCATCGAGCTTGAATGACATGAAAATCGTGTTATCTTGTCAGCATCATTAAACTTTTTCTCTCTATATGCTTCGATGAGCTCATCAGCGACGATAATTCAAAGTCGACTAGCATGCATGTAGCATTCAACTTCCCGGATTGGGACTATCGTAACGTCGTTGCATCATTGTGTTAGGTAAACTATGCAGAGATACGCTTCGAAGCATTCGACCATTCCATCGTATGCCCATTGGTGTCTCTGCTATGTTAGGTGAGTGTGGTTTGCCTTTTTTGTAATACAGTTAGTTCTATCCGACCATGCGTTTCTATTCCCAGATTCTAATATATATTCACATGATGTCGACAGGTGTACAGCCGTACCTTCAAGACGGTACAGATGAACTGCTTTTTGCAGTTTATAACATTGTATCAAGAGAGTAGAGTGTATATTATGTATTCACAATATTCTCTATTATCATATATAGTAATAGTACTGAAGACATAGACGCCAATACCAGATGAGCACTTACACTTTCGTCAGCTTGAAGATTCTTGAAGACTATCGACTACGTTTGGAGCCCTACGGCATAATTATAATTTAATAATTATGTCGATACGAAATGTTGATGTTATAAGCATGATCTACAAGCAGGTAGTATAGGCTAGATGAGAGACTTTTGTTTATGGAAAGTTTCATTTCCAAATGAAGTTTATAACTTGGTTGGCAAGTAAGATTTTGAAAATATGTTTTCTTCTGGTCTCAATTCGAATCCCGAGATGGCCGATAATGCACTCCCGGGAAAACACAAATTTATAGTGGAGCCATATTAACTTCGAAGTTTTTCTAGGGGTGAGTGAGTGAGTGAATATGATTTAAAGTCGCTTTCAACTATATTTCAGTCATATTTCGACGTTGGGACCTATTCCTGTTCACACCCGAGAACCCCACGGGTGGGATCATATTCCTTTTCGCACCCGGAAACCCACGAGGGCCTCAGTTATTCGCCTCGTACAACAAGCTGTCTGAGGGATGATGCCTATTCTTACGAAGACCTGTGTGTGCACAACGACATCCCAGGTCAATCCCCGGAGCCCCACGGGGCTCGAAGTTTACTGGTGGCCATTGGAATAGATACATAGATATGACCTAAAATAAGGCTCAGACGGCGGCCATCTTGGAAATCCAAGATGGCCGGTATTACACCATAGACATTGTGAAATTTTCGTCGTGCTATATCCCTGAAATAACAGTGTATCAACAGGAATAATATATTGTGCAGTTAACGAATTGTTGACTGAAATCGATTAAAGATGGCGGCCATCTTGAAATCCAGGATGACCGTCGTTGATATGGGATTTTCTTTCAATATTTTGACAAATGACCAAAAACATATTGTCAAACAAATAAAACAGTGCAGGATTGTAGATGATCATTTGGGCTTGTGGTGGTCATTAGAAAATGGCCGCTGTGGCCTACATGGGATAAATTCGCGGTGGTTCCAGATCTGGAAAAGCCCACCAGGCCACGATGTACCTCTATGCCAAATTTTATGCTTTTATGAAAAAAGGCGCAGGTTTTTCACATATTGACTGGACTCACTGGTACTCATTCATCTATACCTGTAATATGGCCATCTAAGGAACTTGCAGTATACTGCGAGATTTGTGTCAAACACAGAAAACCTAGCCCGAAGCCAGCAGTGGGCTTGCCATTATCTACCGAATACAATGCAATTGTGGCTGTAGACCTGCATAAACTTGAACATGGGGTGTGATACCTACACATTATTGATGAATTTACTCGATTCAGTGCTGGGAGCATAGAGCGCACAAAACAGTCTTCAGAATTTGTGAAGAAATTCCTCCAATCATGGATCTGTGTACATGGTAAACCAAAATGTCTCTACAGTGACAATGGTGGAGAGTTCAATAATGATGAGGCTCGAGACATGGCAGAAAACTTCAATATCGAAGTGAAAACGACACCAGCCTATAGTCCATGGAGCAATGGTCTGTTAGAGAGTCATAACCAAACATTAACTGAAATTCTCTTGAAGGTGAGAATGGAAACTGAATGTGACTGAGAAACAAACAGCCTTCAATTGGGCTCTCATAGCTAAGAACGCACTCAACAATGTGCATGTTTACAGTCCATACCAACTAGTCTTCGGACGTACTTCCAATCGTTCGAGTGTGCTAACTGATAAACTTCCAGCTCTGCAGGGAACAACAATGAGTGCCACTGTAGGCAATCACATTTCCGCACTTCCTTCGGCTAGGACAGCATTCACTCAATCTGAATGTTCTGAGCGTATTCGTCGAGCATTGCGCAAACAGATTCGACCAAGCGGTATTCAGTACCATACAGGAGAAAAGGTCCTCTATAAACGACATGATTGTGTTGGGGGGAAAGGACCAGAAACAGTCATCAGCCAGGATGAAGCCGTTGTCTTCGTCAGACATGGCCGATCGTATGTCCGTGTTCATCAATGCCGACTATCCAAGACAAACTTGACGCAATGCGAAGGCTTCAGTATCCTTTGTTCCAGCACTCTTCAATAACCGTGTTAAACGATCCACTGAGGCGTGACCAAACTATTTATGTAATTTGACTACCACCTTCTGTTTATATGCTGGATTCATCGTCTCTGTCATAGTTAGGACTTCATCCTCAGAGACTGGAAGATCATCTCGAGTCCCATGATTAGAGAGATTTATGCAATAATGTCCACTGGATGTAAACTCGAGTTCCACTGGTTCATTAACATCCTTGCCTGGTCATTTTTGAGATCTAGAACTGTGCTGGCCTTCTTCAGGGACGTTTTGCTGAGCAACAACGGAATATCAGTTTTCACAACTTCTGTGTCGATTTTACAAGTAGTGTTGCCTATCTTAGCTGGTATAATTGCCCGTTTGAATGAATGTACAACTTCACCATCACCAAATTTGAATCCTTTTTGACTAGCTGATGTGGAAACAAATTTTCTATCTCTGCTGCTCAAATCATGTATATAGTGGTTCAGCCATTTTTCTCCACACACAGTTCGTGTGCAGGCAGTGTCAATAACCGCAGATCCTAAAGATTTCATAACAAATATTTCATTATCTGAAGGTTGTTCTTTCGTAAAGAATGTTATGTTACAGCTCTCAGTTACATCATCTTCAGTTATCTGAACAGTGATTTCCAAACTTATTTATTGGATTAGTGCCTCTCAAATTACTAATATGAGATGACCTGGGGTAAACTTCTTCTGTTGTGAGACATAGACAGTTTCCTGTTTAATTTGTATGGCTTCTGCTCCTAAATTGCATGTACTTTTATTGTCTCCGAAGATACGTTTCACGGCAGACTTCATAGATGCGAAAGTCAGATCACATGATGCAGTTAGAGCTAGCTGTCTTTCTTTCAGCGTTAAACTGGCATTATCTAGTAATTTAAATACCAAAAGGGCGTCAGGGAGACTCATACCATACTTGCGTGACTTGCTGAACCGTTGTTCAAACTCTATGATATAGGCCGCCATGTGCATATCTTCCGATTTCTGACAACTGTCTAAGTTCTGATAGGCTTCATATGCACAATCTTTAAAGGTGAAATGCAAAGGTAATAAAAGTAAGAAAAAAGCATTTCCCTTTCCTTTTTATGATGATAATAAATTATACAGCCATCAATGAACGAAATCTGGTGATAAGTTTTATTATTTAAAGAAAAATAAAACACGTGTATGATCAGCGACTTGAAAACAGTGCATCGCTTATCTCCCCTTGATTCGGAGCTTTTCCATCAGAGGCTGTGACGTCATAGTTGAACCACACTAAAAAAATGGCGGCTAACATGAAATTTCTTACACTTCTTCCTCTTCTTCTGAAGAGGAATTAAGAAGAATTCACGGCAATGGTTAGTGGAGGGGTGCCCCTGCCTTATCAGCACCAACCTATTGTGAACAAAGAACCAGCAGACAACGATAGGATCAGCGACACTGTAGGGGCCGTGGGCGACAGTCATTATCGAGAGAATCGGAAATACAGATTGGTAAATTCCGACTTTTTCTTTATCCCCCGTAGCGAATGATGACCATCAACCTGTTAGTGCGTTTCAGTGAACGTGAATGACACAAGCAAGGGCTTCGTGAGCAATAGCCTAGCATATCTATGTGATCTATTTTCATACAATGCAATGCAGCTACATCATGTTGTGCAGACTGTGCTGGTCCCACTGCTACGTCACGTGTCGCAGCGCCCCCAGGGGGAGGTAATCATGTACGGATCGAAATTTCGTAAATAATACAGCGTTACATTTTTTAGTTTTTAACTTTATTAGGCTTAAGCAAATGTTTTAAAACTGAAATGAAATTAATATACACATTATTTCTCCAATCTTACTGCAAATATCAAGTGATTTAGACGAACCTTTGCATTTCACCTTTAACCTCTCTCACAAACACAGAATCAAGTTTGTTGACTAGAGTGATCATGCCATCGTCGTTGTTCAAATCTGCAGCCGCTAATTCTAGTACAGCTTCTCTGGCCGTCCCCGACAACGATAACGTAACTGCTAATGCTTGCTTCTTTGGTGGGAGTTCAGTGACCAGCCGCCATATCTCAAGTTCATCCTGCCACGTTTCATACTGGTCCGTTTGAGCGTCAAATTTCGGTGGATTCTAATAGCTACTCGCCATCCGTCCTCTGTACGCTCTGCTCCCAATGTCAAGTTCAACTAGAAGACGAATACCGAGTCAGACGAAAGTTTAATCCACGAAACCAACTACTTTACAAAAGTTCACACAACGGCTTATATACAATGTTTAGAGGACGATGCCATGGATCGGAGACACTCCACCAACGGAAGTGAAACTCTTTTGCGTGGAGCACATAAAGTGCCAATAGGTAAACATTACCACATGTGCGCGAAGTCCAGTAATTGTAAGGAAGTGGATGCAAGTTAACAGCTTCTAAAATTTTATTAATTGCCCGCTTTCGTTCCTATTCTTAATGGTTTTAAGACTGATGACGGTTCATGTCTGTGTTCTATTGGCATACAGCAGCTTTGGTTGGGGATCGTACCCGAAAAGGAGAAAATCTGGAAAAAACAGCTTTCTGATATTGTACAGAATCACAGAGGGCACATGGTTGTACATGTCGACCGCAAATTGGTCACTGTACGCAGACATGCCTCCAGAAGTAACATAATCTTTGTACGTTGTGTACGCTTTCTCTAGCATGATTTTTTTCCATACTTCAGGATAGTTTTCAAGCATATCTTCCGAAACCTTGGGTGGGGCCGATTCGTGTAGTATGTAGCCTTTCGCCTTGAAGCATTTCCATAACTTCAGCACCATGTCGCCGTAAGTAGTGCAATTTTTCACTATGTTATAGTGATAGACAAACTGAACAATTTTCCCTATCATATATTGTTTGACCTGGCTATCTGGTTTGGGGTCATAATCAATCAAACTTGAAATGTTAGTACTCGTGAGAATCCGGACCGTGTCCTCCTCCAATGTTTCAGCCTTCCCTATATATTTGTAAGGATATTGGCACGGTGAACAGAGTTGGTAGATCGGTGCCCAATGATGATCGAGTTCTTCTTTTGTTTGTGTAATAAATGTGAGAAACTCGGTGAAAGTAAGGTCATGTCCGCATTTCTTCGACGTATCAGAAGCATTTGCTCGAACAAATTTGATTATATCCGTACCCACTCTCAACCAGTAATAACTCTGCGGACTGACGAACTTGTTCACGTAGGCGGACAATAGACGGAAATAAGGATTCCTCACGAAAAGAAACATAGTTCCAGAACACAGTAGATTGGTTTTCTTCTTTATATCCATTTCGTTGAAGAATTTCTCTCCCAGCTTGAACTGTACGTTATCAACCACCTCATGTAGGACGACATCTGGGGATTTTGTATAGTTGACCTTGCCTTCCAGGATACCAAAGGCGGCAAACCAAAAGGAGGATCCTATTTTAGGAATATTGCAGTAGCCCAAGTTATGGCGTGCACTCACCAGGATGCGTGCATCCGTTGAGCTCCGATTCTGCACCATTTCAATCATCCCACTTTTACAAACATCCTGTAGTAAAGTGTCCTCGATCTGAGACAAAACAAGAATATGCATATTTTAAAAGCGATACATCGGGTACTCACTCGGGACAGTAGGTTGAGCTGTTCTAGTTCATACCAGCACCTAACATATGCCTGTATATGGTGATTTTGACTAGGAAAGTCAATTTGACCAATGTCGGACATGAGGCTTGCACTTTGTGCTCGTGGTATCACACGGTGAAGGTATTCTGATTCAAAAATCATTCAAGACATATTTGCAGACGTCGATTGTCGACTGCGGTTGGGAGCTGACGCCTCTTTTCTGCTACTGAAGCCCAAATTATCTGCAATTGCGACAGTCCGGCATTCAATATTCAACCCTCGTCCATTAAAGAATTTCCGCATCCATAGTCCGAAGACCTATTTCATAAGTCAAACAGTGTGTAAATGGTTGCCCCAAATGGTAGCAATGCAAGCCTCAGATCCTACATTATATAGGCAGCAATCCGAGTCGATAATCAAAAGACTAACGTCCATAAAATTGGTCCGCGGATCGCAGTGCGTTATTCGAAGGGAGCAACAATTATTTCTTCAGCTATATAAGGCAAACATCTGTAAACTGTTATTATGAGCACTCTAAACTCTAAAACTCTCGAATATGCATAGAAAGAGAAAATAGCATGTTCTATACGTTTGTGTATTCAGTTCCCATATCGGGAAAGTGAACTGATGAAGAGGGGAGCTGGGGAGGGGGAGGGGGTGTTACTTCATTTCACACAGTATGCAACGAAATCCAAGAAGGCATTAATTAAATATATAAATACAAGCCAACTTCTTCCACGAGAGATGCAGTCACTGATGTCTTCACAACGTTACGATGTTCGTCAGGCTCATCTAACCAATCATTATCAATACAATTTTATCCGATTGACTGTTATTCAATAGCCAGGTTATTAGATAGGGGTCATTTACAAATTACCACACGCCAGGGGTTGGAACGGAGACTCAAGACGTTCGTTACCGAATATTGAGTTGGGGAGAGGGTTGTGTCGTCTAGCGTTATGTAGCTTTCGTCAGTTGTACGGGCGCGAACCTTACAAGCGATGAGGATAAACGGCACCGGCAGTGAAGTTTCCAAGTTCGTTCGTAAATATGCTTGTAAACAGCCAATATTATCAAGGAACCAATACAAATTAATGTCATGACTTGGGGGAAAATCAACACATATACAGTTTGACTTCATAGTTTTACTGCCAAGCACAATTTTACTTCCATGCACTTTCGTGATTGTGGGAAACCATCACCATATGTATGATAGAATGATTATTGTAATACAATATAGGAATTCGTTTGTCTATAATAAACATAATGAAGGAAATACCAGACTGTAATATGATAGACTTGAAAGAATGAATAATGTAATAATTCACTTGTCGACTTAAAATGTGAGAGGGATGCATTGCGTGATACAATACGTAAATTTACTTCGACACCAGGTATTTTCGTTTCAGTTTGCCAGCGTTTATTAAATTATCCATCAAGAAATGTTTTTTTATTAACAGACGATTAAATATACTTATTTTCAGTAATTATACCACGTTCTATCTATAATTAAACGTAACATATAAATGTGGTGGGAAAAGATGCCGGAGCACTGACAAGAAGTCAATTACCCCACAGGCCAATATAATAATTTCATATCTGAACACTTCACAAAAATGAGCCCGGTTATGATTTGTATCTCAGTCACGCTTTTATTGTAGTTGTTCAGGCAGCCATCTTAAATGGCATTTCCGCATGAGTTTCGGCTTATCGCCAGACGTCATCAATTTTTCCCAACTCTTGCATATAGCTCTAATTTATTACCTGTATATGGTAGGATTCTGCTGGTGGACTGCTAGTCCACGAGGCCCGCCCTCTGTACATGTCATTCGACAAATAGATGTAGGTTTATTGTTCTGATGGGAAATTTAAGCTGTACGACGTCGGACATTGCAGGTTAGTGTTCATGGGTGTTCTTGCATTTACCAGGTTAAACCCATATTGTGGCGTTTACTCCATCAGAAGTTCTCGATGCTCATCCATTAGGATCAGACGAGTTATTTGTTTGAGTTGATCTGTTATCACAGCTCCCAAGCTAGCGTATCTAATTCCACTTAACTTGAGCCAGTGCTAGGGGTCGTGTGGATACTTCATAGGCTTCACATGAACTTCGGCAATTAAAGCGAGGCTGAGATACTAAGGCTACGTCCGAGAATCCATCGTATGCTCGGGTCTGAATGTGAGGTGCCGAGGAAAGCTTTCCTGTGGAGTTGCTTTTTAGTCGCCAGACCTCTTTCATATCGCTCTAATTGAGCAGTATTAGATACATATATCTGACCGCAATGAATCGCATAATCCACGTCAGCTATAAATCTCGCCGAAATGTTTTCCCATGGAAAAACCGAATGCTATTCGCTGATGAACGCTCCATGGAAACAGTGTTCGTTTTGAATACTACAAACCAACGAACCAACAAAACTGCTGTTTTTATTAAAAAATGAAAAAATCCGGGTTCTTCACATTATTTCATTTCAACAGCTGTCCATAACGCATGTCCTTTGGGAACATCTTTGTTTTCTGTGCAGGTAAGATGATTATCCAGTGCTACGCTACGAAGTAGGGAGGGATAGCGTGCATTGGTATCATCTAAGGAACATCGAAGACTGCCGTTCTCCTAGGTAAGAGTAACAAGCGGTCTTTGATAAACATGAAGTGAGGTCACGTTTTGATGGGCCTAGACGTTCAATCAGTGCATTTCAAAATTTGAACTGGCTTTCCCTCACGCGCTCAGCATGTCATTGTGATATCTTTCTTTGAGATCGGCACTTCTATCTGTCGGTTCAACATTTAACGACAACATAAGTCAAGACAGTTGATACATTATCCAATCTCCACAGGGAGAACATTAGATCAGAACTGATGAAACAAAGGCAGAATTGGACAATGAGATAAATAACACATAACAGTATGAGAGGATGGAACCAGAAAAAGAATCAATCCAGTCGGATCTGTACCCGAAAGAATCAGCATTGGTGATGGTGAGTCATGATGTTGCAAAGGCACAAAATAGATAACAAAAAACGCTTACAATCAACGCAGACCGGATCTGAGAAGGGAACCATGGTCCACAGCAAGCTGACACAACCATGGAACTAAACCAGGCATCAAGTACTTACCAAGAGCAAAAATTTGTATGTTTTACAGTATACGGACGATTTACTTCTATTTTCGAGTAGTGCGGAAGGATTACAACAGCGTATACATATTTGAATGAATAATGTGATCAATGAATATCAGCATCAGCAGTTTAAGGCACTAGATAAACAGATACAATCTAAAATGCAACGATTTTCTGTCCGGATCATGTATATAACTTCACACCAACTGTAATCGCCATACAGTAAACACTGTCTGTCGCCACATTTCCTGTAACATGTAGACTAACATACTCATAGATGGAAGCATTTAGTGCCTGATTGTTGTGTTTTACTACCCAAAATCTCATCCAGAAAACCAATGCAATGAAAAAAACCCAGGGCATTGCCGAACAATTTTTTGTGTTGCGATGAACTGAACGCTCCTAATGCTAATATCGAAAGTCCACGCTCGAGTTAGAACCGTAGTAAGTTGGAATTGAAGAATAGAAGACTGAAAGCATATTTAAGCTAACAAAAATATTTCAGCTAACAAAAAGATGTTGAGTTAAGCATATATTCGATCATACGGTAAAATATGTTTTAATGTTGTGAGAATTGAGAACGAAAGGTGATAAGTTTTTATTTGATAGCTGTTCGGCCTGCCGGTGAAAAAAAAATTATGAAAATATATTTAGGAGTCTAAACTGCGAGCACTAACATAGCAGCAATAACAGAACCAGGCAGATATCTCATACCGCTGAAATGTATACTAGCAAGCGTCACATCCGAAATTCAATATTCAGCCGTCGATCTAAAAATAATTTCGCGTCAGTAATTGAAAGACCTATTTCATACGATAGTTAGCATCAATTCCAAATCTGTATGATGTAATAATAATAAAACTCTATGAGATACTTGCATAGGCCTAAAAAACGTCAGCGGTGGTGGCTTTGTACGACAAGTATACGCTGAATCGGTGAACCTGGCGGACTAAGGTCACAAAACTTGATCGAGCAGTACAGAAAGAATAATGATTTTTTTTTTTGAAAAAAAAATGGATGCGGTATATAAGAAAAAATATCGCAAATATCGAAGGGCGATGTCGACAAACTAGCAAAAGGTGCTTCAAACTTATGGTCCTAAATGCAATGATCAACACATTTAAATGCAGAAAACACACATTTTAACAATATGTTAACCATAAAAAAAAGATGCGAAAGTACAAACTATTTAAAAACATTTTGCCAAAGAAATATATCTCGACATAACTGACTAAAACTAAAACTAAAAAACTAAAAAATCAAGAAGAGTATTCACCAAATTCGGAATAAGTAAACATACATATAGAAATGGATAAATACATTAATAAAGCAGAGGCTACAGAACCTGACGCCTCGGCCCAACTGAAATTGTAAACAAAATGTTTAGATCGAACGTGATAAATATAATGAACAACGGTCCAGGTTTCTAGGTTCAGTCACAAAGAAACACGCTAATTTCAAATTATTGAGTTTCGCTGAAAAATTGATATGGCCGATATCATGACGTCACAGTGACGTCAGTTATTTTTTTATCGCAGCTTTTGGACGATTCTTCAGTAAGTCAGTGTACCGGTATGTGTTTTCCTTGCAAAAACTGCATGATAAATCAGTAAATAATAATCTGATGTGTTGAATAATTTTCAGGCTGCAGAGCGACATGTCATTAATTGCTTGAAGTTCTATTGCTCCACGCTGCATTCAAGCTACGAAGTATATCCAAGTCTAAGATCAATAACTCGGCGAGCGACATTCGTACAGGTCACACTTCCAATCACAATATTGTTTACTTAATCAGTCTGTTAAAGTTTCGTCATAAATTAAAGGGATTGATAATATTAGCAATTACATTACGTTTTCTCCACACAAATTTCTGTGCACAGGGATCACACACAATTTGATACCAACTTGTTCATTGATTTGCACGGGGTATCCGGTCGAGCGTGATAATGCTTTAGATGGGAATGGCAGGTTGGGGATTTGAGGGAAGTCGTATCTTTTTGTGAATTTGATATTTTCAGAACATCATGATTTCACTGAAAAGAGTTGATCGATTCTCTTTTACAGGGAACTAGCCTATTTATGTGCGTACAACATTTATTATTTTAACCTGGCGCTATGCCATCATATGAATTAGGTCTTTGGATTATGGACGCGGAAATTCTTTAATGGACGACGGCTGAATATTGAATGACAGACTAGACGCCTGTATCATAAATTTCTTTTGGTTGAACAATGTTGATCTCTGATACGATTAAGACGACAGAAACATCGTGGTTTCTTGCTCGGTATCATTGAAACTGATGGCGCCTCTTGTAATACACTATGGAGCGTTTTATATCGTTTCACTTTATATACCGGCTTCAAACGTGAGGCTGACAAGGTTGCATGAATAACGTTTTTTACTATGAACGTAGAACGTCTGATGGACGTTGACAGGCTACTGACGGCCATGTATGACGCTGTATTCAGCTTGTCATTGACAGGATTATTTGGTTTTGATACTCACCAAATGCGAGTTAGGTTCAACACCTGGGGATTTAGTGGGACAGGTTAATGGTCTGTCATAGGAATCCCCCTCGATCGTCGCCATATGAGGACCTTTCCGTGTGACTGAAACGATAAAGTATTTACTATGTTATGCCTCAAACACAATGAGAAAAATCCTTGCATTTCCTGTTAACATCAAATTGGAGCGATATGCTAGAGGTTGAAAAAATTGACGACGTCAAGCGACTAAAATGCAACCATATGACTCTATGTGCGACACCCAACATTCAGACCCGAGAATACGGTGGACTCTCGGACGTAGACTTAGTATCTCAGCCGCGCGTTTATTGCGTCTGTTCATGTGGAGACTATGAAATATCCACACGACTGTACCGGCTTAAGCGGAATTAGATACGATAACTCGGGAGGTGTGGTGACAGATGAGCTCAAACAACTCATCTGATGTTAATGGATTAGCATCTTGGACGTCTGATGGAGTAAACGCCTTAACATGGGGCAACCTGGTAAATGCGAGAAACCTAGAAAAAGTCGTTCATACTGAGCCATCTTATCCCATTTGCATTATCGTATAGGTGAAGGGGATCATGGGTAATTCATACAGCAAATTTTATGTCGAATAAAAAATAACTGCATTCGTCAGAAATATAAAGGTCTAGTATGTCACCAATATTGACTTTAGAGTCGTTCATTAAAGAATTTTCGCGTCCATAATCCAGCGATAATTCATGTAACAGTATTGGCATCAATTTTTTCAAAAAGACCATCATAGAATTACAAGCGGCTGGTCCGTCATTCATAATTCAGACTTCGTCCATTAAAGAATATCCGCGTCTATAATCCAAAGACCTATTCCATATTCCCTATAACAACATTAGCACCAAATTCAAAAAAGACAATCATAGTATACATAAACATAGGCTAGTTTCCCGTAAGAGAGAGGCGGTCACCATTTTCCAATGATGCCGCTGTGCTGCGGTACACCGTCCTATACATAGAGTATCCGGAGGACACTCCAAGCTGGGGCAGAATGTCCTACAGA
Source organism: Hanleya hanleyi (assembly GCA_036873755.1). Lineage (NCBI taxonomy): Eukaryota > Metazoa > Mollusca > Polyplacophora > Lepidopleurida > Hanleyidae > Hanleya > Hanleya hanleyi. Next base: position 38,363 of record JAVTVY010009678.1, read on the forward strand.
CAATGTTAACCAGGTACGGGTGTCCTACGGACAACTATCACATGGGGACTAATATCCCACCCTGGGGAAGAGTGTCCGTGTTTCATTTGTCGATATGGAGATTATTTGGGAAGAGCGGGTGTGATGTCGGTTAGAGGTAAGGGGTGTGGATAGATCAAGTAGGGTTTGCAGATTCGATGATATTATACCGATTTGCTTTACTTTCAAAATGTTTTGATCAAGGAGAATATTTTGTCTGGTACAGCAAAAGTCTCTTTGTGCAATTTGGAGCAACACTCATTTATAGCTGCATTTTTAAGATGATGTCTATTTTCAATATTTTGTAAGATATCTGTTTCCCGTCAATCTCCTGTTCCCGCATTTTTATTCTTGGAGTAATTCTACATAGTGTGGAGTGGTACTTGGTCGTTTTCTGAACGCTTATTGAATTTGTTAATATAGTTTCAAAAATCTTTTGCCTTACTTTTTCTCATTAACCTGATTTCCTGTCTCATTGAGTTTCTATAATATTGATGGGCTTTGCGTAATACATTTTGTACTGTTTACTTGCTGTCTCGATCAATTACTTATTTTGATTTGTTTTTGATAAAGCATATTTAGTCTCAAACAGACTGTTTCGCCGTCCAGTGATAGTAGACAATGCGTATTAACCGGCCTATTGACCGTTGATCTATTGACGTCACAGTCACGTGACCGAAAGTGACCTTGATTCAAGTGCAATGGTGTTTCCGGTACATTTTGTGTGCATGCGCAGGGTGACTTCCGGTGATGTTGACATCTCAGAGGTCAAAGGTCAATATGCGTATTAATACGCATTCTCTACTACTGTCCTCTGTGTTTAGCTTTACACCTTGGAACGGTTTGAGTCTACATATTTACACCTATAAATAAGGGCCGCTCTCGCTCCGCTACGGGAGAAACTACGGTCAAATATAATATATCAATGCTTCTCTCCGGGCTACTGTGTACATAAATGGTGTATTTCCGGTACACACTTTACTGTGGCACATACACGTCTCGTGTCATATGTGTAGCAGTGATAGACCCTATCGTGTACTTTCTAAACTACACAGAATGATGCAATATAGCTCATACATTCGTTATGTATCTTCAGTAATGATGATATGAATTTCGCTCCAACATCTGAAACGTTACATGGAGACGCCTTGGCCATGCCCACGTTAATCTGTTACCAGTTGGCCTAATCCATGTAATCAGGAGTGTACAAATCGAATACGTACAATATTAGGTAATATGTGTATCTCTGGTACGCACAGAGGGTGTCCGAGAATTTTAAATCTCTGCCCTTAATGAGAATGTTTAGTGTGATGGATGGGCACATATCCGAACGCCCTAACCAGGCATAGCTTTAAGCATTACATTTCAGATTTTTAGATTCCGATCAACCCAATATTTCAGTGTCATATCGGTTAATTTTGGTATTACTCAAAGGGTACAAAAGAATTGATGAACAATAAATTAATTTTATATTCAATGGAAAACAAACGTGTAAAATGACGTCATCAAAATAATCTTTCGAATTGTCCCTTCTTTTTTGATTAGTGTCATGGCTGGACAAATCGACATAGCAAACGCAAACACGAAGAAGTCGGCTGAATAGTAAAACTTTATTCGACAGACCATGCCTTATATCATACCACCAATGGCGTGACACTAGTCATATGCAAACGATCAATTATACAAGAAAACTTATTGATGCAGATGCATCAATGCCGGCGGAAACGTTTGTAGCTTATAATCTGCGTATTACAAGCCGATTACGTGTGCAACTGGTGAATACAGGTCACGATGCACCATTATGGTTTTAAAAAACGTCGATTTGTTTGTTTTCATTAAAGGTTTGACTAATGTAGTTCACGCAAGGACCCATCTGGAAAGTGTGGGGTTAGCCGGAAGTTAAGTGCTTGTTGGCAAAATGTGCACACGAACGGCATGTCCAACTAGGACTTTGAAAGTAATGTTCTCTGGTTGACGTATTAAGTCACTTCATATAGCCTGATTTAAGAGTTCGCGCTGTGGCATTATATGGAACCCATCATCAAGCCACTATTTCTTTATTGATGTGTGTCATTGTAAATTAAGCCTAGATCGACTTTCTCTACACATCAATCCGATCCGCGTGTTTTACTGTTTCGAGTTTTTAGTAACTCGCAGTTCAATCTCAAACATTTTGCTGTAGACGTACAGGTGAACATGGTGAATAACTTGATAATGTATGGTCATCGATTTGGTCTCTCAGTCATAATAAAATAGTACTAAAGGACATTTATTCAATGAATTCATTATAACAGAATTAATATTAATGTGTTAACCACGAACGGGTGATACAATCCTGTCGTTTTACGATATGAAACTAGTTGGATCACTCCACGGCACGTCTGTGAAGTATGGCTCGAGAAAACACCTGTTACTCGTCCAATATCAAGATGATCGCTCCCATGTTTACTGAATTCAAATATTAGGCGGCGCTGCACGGCCGGAAATAATAATATCAGGGTAAGGCACGCAGGCCTGCACTAATCTGCATACACTGAAATGTGCGAGACTCTCTACGGTCAAACATCTTAATCATTACACTTCTCACCTTAATTAATAAGAGATAATTCCTTCATTTTTTTGTATTAAAATATTTTACCAGCCGTTTTATAGAAATTCATAATCAAAATAAATCACTTTTTTTAAATATAGAATTTATAAGAATTCAATATCAAAATCTTTAAATGACAAATATATGCGCACCAAAAATAAATATATATATATATATATATATATATATAGCGCTATCATTATAACACTGAAATAATTTAATATCACCCATCATCGAATTAATTTGAATACAACTTGTCTTTATCAACATTCAATCCATAGAGTCATTCATAATTTGGATAATACACATATTCTGGTCTATTTACCGTCGTCCTGACTCTCTTTGAAAGTCTCATGTTTGAGGCACGGAATTGTCTCGACCAGATTCTCGATTGGTGCTCGACACATTTCCGCTACCGGAAGAACCCGCTACCTCCTTTAAGATCTGATCATAATCGTCATAATGATCATCATCTGCATCATGGTCTAATCCATGATATGGTTAAAAAAAGGATTTGTCCCTGGTTATATATTTTCCTTGGTTGTTCTTGGCCAATAACCTACTTCCTTTTATTTCGACAATGTCAAACACCCCTTTTCTAAATAAAGGATCGAATTTTCGCCGCTTCGAGTTTCTCACCAAGACCTTATCTCCCTTTAACAATTTTTGCTCCCTCACTCTGGCGTGTTTATCATGATACAGTTTGTTGCATATTCTTTGTTTATCATGAATTTCCTTCACAGCCTTATCCGGTTTGGACTTGGTGAACATCGGCAATTTGTTTTTGAGTTTACGCCCAAACATAAGTTCTGCGGGTGATTTCCCTGTTGAAGAATGTGGGCTATCACGGTAGTTCTTCAAGAACTTCCGCATTTCAAGTTTCCATGGTTTTCGTTCCACTAATGCAAACCTAGTAACTTTCCCGAGCCCTTTCATAAAACCTTCAGCTAACCCATTTGCACGCGCATACTCTGGTATTCCTTTCTGATGTTAAAAACCAGAGTTACCTGCATAGGATTTAAATTCCTCCGAATTGAATGGGGAGGCCATTGTCAGTTTTTAGATTCGAGGGATAGCCAAACGAAGTGAATACCCGCTCTAATTTTGGAATAACTGATGCCGCACTAGTAGAATTTGCTATCTCTACTTCCGGGAAACGAGAATACTCATCTATTACCACTATCAGGTATTCACCAGAGGGTAAAGGCCCGTACATGTCGGCCGCTAAATGGGACCAGCTCGAGTCTGGCAGCTCCGAGGTTTTTAGAGGCTCTTTGACCTTGGGATCATAATTCAACTGACATGCATAACAGTCATGGACTACACTATCAATGATGGAGTCCATAGCCGGAAACCATACTTTTTCCCTCATCAAAGCTTTAGTTTCTGCTGCCCCCAAATGACCCTCATGTGCAATAGATACCATTCGTTCACAAAGCTGAAATGGAACAACAATCCTTGAACCCCTCAACAGAATACCATCAGACATCCACAACTCGTCTTTGATTTGTTTGTATATTTTTACGTGCTCTTTGTTTACATCAGCAGAACTCTGATCATAAAACCGATTTGTTTGTAAACACTGCGAAACAAAGGAGAGAGTGGGGTCATTCTTTGTGGAAAAACGAATTTCGTCTAAAGTTACAGCTCTTGGTTTTGCACGAGTTTGTACAAGGGATATGTGCTTGTCAGTTCCCTGTTCAGCTTTGTGATCAGGGGGGTCAATTGGGTGGCGATACATATAGTCGCTAGGATTTTCAATACCAGGACAGTACACTACAGTGAATCTGAACCTTTGTGCTTTTGTCACCCAACGTTCAACCCTACTTGACATCTTATGAAGTTCTTTACAGTTGAAAATTTGAACTAATGGTTTATGGTCAGTCTCCACTGTGAATCCTGGGGACCCCTCTAAATAGACACAATGGTAATCCATTCCCCAAGAAATAGCTAATGCCTCCCTTTCTAACTGGCTGTAACACTGCTCTGTTTCAGATAATGTCCGACTAGCGGAACTAATCAAAACAATGCCTTGTCGCAATATGGCATCCAAGCCAACCGGACTAGCATCAACTGTAAGACTAGTTTCTTTGCCAATATCAAAATACCCTAGGATTATATCTGAACAGATGTTTTCTTTTATCTCAATGAATGCGTTTTCTTGAGATTTTCCCCAAACAAAAGGAACCCCTTTGTTCGTAAGGGCTCTAATTGGTTCCGATAATGTGCTAAGTTGGGGAACCATCATGGAGGGTAAACCTAACACACCAAGAAATGACCGTACCTCTTGGACGGATGTGGGCCGTTCTAATGCGCGTATAGATTTAATTCTAGTTTCGTCACAGCGCATGCCCATCTGATTAAAAACAAATCCAAAGAAAGCCAGTTCTGCTACTGAACAAAATGCATTTTGGCAAACCAAGCGTTAAGCCAATTGGCTAAACGCTCCAAATTGCAACACATATGTAGGAAGGGGTGCCGACATATTGACAGAGCCACATTAGTTCACAGAAAAGTCTTCCGGTTAACCTATTCTAAAGCACATACCAAGAATCTAACGATTCGTGATATGAGTTGTATCTCAGGTACGCTTTTATTGTACCTGTTCATGTGGCAACTTCGATGATATGACCACACGGCCCCCAGCACCGGCATAAGCGGTATTAGATACAAATCTAGAGAGCTATGATGGAAATGATCTGACAACTCGTACATTGGTAATTGGTGAGCTGTTTCGCTGTGACAACTCGTACACTGGGGATTGGTGAGCTGTATCGTCGTCAGTTGAAAATGACGGCATTTAATACAAAAGACTAGTCTGTAAGGCCCGATGTCGACCCAGCATCAACTCCCCACAAATGCCAACATATATCAAAGACCAAAAGGTCTGTACAGGGGCGGGCCTCGGGGACGAAACGTCCACCAGCAGAATCTCATCATATACAGGTAAACACTCACACAGGGCTCGGTCATGTGATGCCTGATCTTCACCATGAATAATTATGTCGTCATGAATATTTTCCACCCCCGAAATACCTTGTAATATCAAAGACATCTCATTTTGACAGATCTCCGTGGCAGCGTTTATACCAAACGGGACCCGCTTGTAGCGCCTTAAACCAATATGAGTGCTCACCGTGGTAATATTCCTGGACTGCTCATCCAGTTCGAACTGGAGATAAAGATTATTTGCATCCAGTTTACTAAACACTGTTGACCCATTTAGTTTTGACCTTATCTCGTGAATAGTGGGAATCACATGACGCTCCCTCTGAATGGCTATGTTGGCGGCTCTATAATCACCACAAATTCTAATTTTGTCCGTGCCCGGCTTTGGTACAATTACAATAGGACTCCCCCAGGGTGTGGGGCCTTCAACTTTTTCCAAAATATCTGCCTTTTCTACTGCCTCCAACTCGGCTTCAGCTTTTTTACGCAAGTGGTAAGGGATGTGTCTAGGACTTTGACGGACAGGCTTCACTTCAGGATCTATATGCAACTTAATTTCTGTGTTTGTGTATTTTACCATTCCCACAAAGACATTTGCATGCTCAGAAATAATCTGCTTCACAGACTCGGGGCAATCAGTCAATTCCGACTGAAGATCAAGTTGATTTTGACGAGAATCTTTCACTTCATTTAAGACGTCATGAATCTTAGGCGGACTCATTTGGGCATTTATTTCCTGGCTTTGTGGGAGAGAAGATGCATGTACACTATCAACCATCGAAATACATTGGGAGGGTTGATCTAACTGACGAGCTGATGGATACTCTAAAATAGAGCAATCTTTTGTGTCTACAACAAGAAATTTCCCACTTTCTATGTGGTGACCTAAATCAAGTTTTGTTTTTACGGTACCTAACACCGACATGCCGGTCCCCCTTTGGTTACCGTACACATGCACATTTCTATCTGTTGGTTTAAGCTTTACAGTATCTTTTATAGATTCATAATCACTTTTGTTCAGAATATTGCACGTCGCACCAGAATCTAACATAAGATCACATGACTTCCCGTTCAAAATCAATTTTGCAAATGGGAGTTTACCTCCATACATGTACTTCTTAAAAATCTGAATCTTAAATAGAAATTCATCACTAGAGTCAGAGTTCATTCCGTCATCAACCACATGTTTCACTACTTTTTTTCGATCAGATTTTTGTCCATCCTTTGCCTGGAGTTTTTTACAACAGCCGATAAAATGTCCGATTTCGTGACAGTAGAAACATTCCTTATCTTTTGCTGGACACGGCCCCGAATGTGGATATTTTCCCGCACAGAAATAACAGCTGGTCTCGGCTAAATTCCATTTCCGGTTTGGTTGTCGAGTTTGAAACTGCTGTCTGGCACCTAGATTTTTCTGTCCAAATCTTGAAGTATTTCCATTTCGAGAAAGTTTATTTACTTGAAGGGGATTGGAAGAGGTTTCAATTCCACTGGCTTCGAGCTTAGATATTTCCATAGATCTCGTCAAACTTATCAAATCATCTTATGTCTCCCTTAAGCGCGCGACGACGAATCTTCTTATTCCTTCCGCCTTGAATAATCTGGTGTTTGACTTCACGATCCTTTGTGTTTTGATCCTCAAAATCACAATTGTTGGCTAATTTTCGTAAGCGCATCACAAATTCGTCTATTTTCTCATCACTATGTTGAACAGTTTCCCTAAACTGAAAAATTTCATACTCAATGTTCCTTTTTTGGATGAAAATAATCCTCAAGGGCTTTCACGACTTTTTGTATAGCAATCATCATACAGTTCATCATCATCAGGCAAGGTCAAAGTCTCAAAAATTTCAAACAAATCCTCAACTGTTCTGTCCAATAGCATGGCTCGCTTTTGATCAGGTTCCGAAATTTTCCAAGCTATACAGCAGTTCTCGAATCGCGCCAGCCACCTTTGCCAGCATGGACCGAGTGTACTGGGATCTCCGTGTGGGGCAAACGCCGATATCTGAGCAAACATTAGTCTCGCTTGCACAGCCATTTTCCAAAGTAATCCAAACGAAGCCAAAGTCCGTTCAAAGTTCATCAAAATTGTCGTGTAGATTTGTAAATAACCTCACGTCATCCAGATAAAAATTTATCAAATCAAGTCACTGGGCTAATTACAAGCGTCTGGTCCGTCATTCATAATTCAGGCGTCGTCCATTAGAGAATATCCGCGTCCATAATCCAGACATATTCCATATTCCATATAACAGTATTACCATCAAATTCAAAAAGACAATCGTAGTATACATAAACATAGGCTTGTTTCCTACAAGAGAGAAGCGATCAACAGTTTTCAATGATGCCGACAAGACATCATGATGTTCCAAAAATATCAAATCCGTATCGCTGATCAATATTCTCAATCCATAATATTCGTTGTAAAGTTGTCATCTAAAGAATGATGTATCTCAGTCACGCTTTAAAACACATCTGGTTGAATAAAATCCCATCCTCGTCGCCAATGTTATGCTGGACAAATCGACATAGCAAGCGCAAACACGGAGAAGTCGGCTGAATAGTAAAAATTTATTCGACAGACCATGCCTTATATCATACCACCAATGGCGTGACACTAGTCATATGCAAACGATCAATGATATAACAATATCAGGGCAAGGCACGCAGGCCTGCACTAATCTGCATACACTGAAATGTGAGTGTGGCTTATAATTAGAGAGATATATTTGTGACCCAAGGTTAGCCATAATACCATGAGTCATTTTACCCCGGTTTGTTAGGGTTAAACTGCATGCACATAATTATACATATTAAATTTCATGCCATATGTTGATATTGGACGTGAAGCAAAATATCAATCCATAATAATAGCCTGCTTACAGGACTAAAATACAACTAACTCTTACTTAGTAAACGCCAAAAATATATAATTATTCACAGTAATATTGATTAATCTTTTTTATTATTAGTTATTAACGCTTGAATGTATAAATGTGTATTAAAACAAAGATGTAATGATGAACGTGTTGAACTAAATTACCCATGTGAGAAAGGAGAAAAAAGTCTAAGACAAAAGGAAAAAAATAGTGCAGTCCCGACTGGGTTCGAATCTTACCCACTGCGCTATGGCCTCGACAGCTCCCAACATCGATTTATAAAGGTGCCCAATATGGCAAGCCGTTTCAGTATTTAATCGGTTTTTCCACATATGTTGAAAACTTTTGCACATAAGTCAAAAAGTTTTCAACATATGTCTAAAAGTGCGGATTTATTCCACATATGTGAAAACTTTTGACATATGTGCAAAAGTTTTTGACATATGTGGAATAGTTAATTTATTTAACATATGTGCAACACTTTTCAACATATGTCTAAAACTTTTACACATATGTCTCAAACTTTTACACATATGTCTAAAAGTTTTCGACATATGTAGAAAAACGGTTTTTTGCACATATGTCTAAAACTTTTCCACATATGTGTAAAACTTGTACACATATGTATAAAACTTTTCAACATAAATGAAATAGTTAATTTATTTCACATATGTGCAAAACTTTTCCACATATGTCTAAAAGTTGCGACTTCTGTCGTAGGCATCGACTGCTCCCTGGTATCGTTTTGGCGCCTTTTCCACCTGCAAACAAAGGGACAACCCGTCCACAGTGATAACATGGTATTCAGTAAGGTTGACCTTGAAATAGCTATAAGATTGTGTCTGTTTATCTGTGACCTAGCTGATTACTCCTACACTGCCGTATTTCGATCGAGTTAAGTGCAGGATTGGCTTTTATTTAGATATTTTTCAAATTTCCTATGCTTTAACATGGTGCTAAATAGCATACTTGGCAATATTGTGCAGATACTTTTGTTAAACTCCGCAGTAGGCAGAATTGTGGGTTACTTGAATAGCATCTATATTCAATACTTAACACTTTTATAATCTAGTCTAATTAGAATATATTCGCATTAAAATATCTGTAACACCGTGTCGGAGAAAGGACAATATATTCAATATTTAGCACCTTTATAATATTATCTAATTAGAATAGATTCGCACTTAAATATGTAGCTGGCGTCTGGCAAAAGACAATATATTCAATATTTAGTACTTTTATAATCTATACTAAATAGAAGAGATTCGCAATTAAATATCTATCTGGCGTCCGAGAAAGACAATATATTCAATATTTAGCACCCTTATAATATCATATAATTGGAAAAGATTCGCACTTAAGTATGTAGCTGGCGTCTGGGAAAAGACAATATATTTAATATTTAGCACTTTTATAATCTATACTAAATAGAAGAGATTCACAGTTGAATATCCACAAGAGCCTTTTCGGAGAAAAGACAATATATTCAATATTTAACACCTTTATAATATCATCTAATTAGAAAAGATTCGCACTTAAATATGTAGCTGGCGTCTGGGAAAAGTCGATATATTCAATATTTAGCACTTTTATAATCTATACTAAATAGAAAAGATTCACAGTTGAATATCCACAAGAGCCTTTTCGGAGAAAAGACAATATATTCAATATTTAACACCTTTATAATATCATCTAATTAGAACAGATTCGCAGTTAAATATCTAGCTGGCGTCCGAGAAAGACAATATATTCAATATTTAGCACCCTTATAATATCATATAATTAGAAAAGATTCGCACTTAAGTATGTAGCTGGCGTCTGCGAAAAGACAATATATTCAATATTTAGTACTTTTATAACCTATACTAAATAGAAGAGATTCGCAATTAAATATCTATCTGGTGTCCGAGAAAGACAATATATTCAATATTTAGCACCCTTATAATATCATATAATTGGAAAAGATTCGCACTTAAGTATGTAGCTGGCGTCTGGGAAAAGACGATGTATTCAATATTTAGCACTTTTAGAATATCATCTAATTAGAACAGATTCGCACTTAAATATGTAGCTGGCGTCTGGGAAAAGACGATATATTCAATATTTAGCACTTTTAGAATCTATACTAAATAGAAGAGATTCGCAGTTAAATATGTAAGAGCCTTTTCGGAGAGAAGATAATATATTCAATATTTAGCACTTTTATAATCTAGTCTAAATAGATGATATTCGCATCAAAATATCTGTAACACCGTGTCGGAGAAAGGACAATATATTCAATATTTATCATCTGTATAATATCATGTAATTAGAAAAGATTCGCACATAAATATGTATATTGAAGACAATATATTCAATATTTAGCACTTTTATAATCTATAATAAATAGAAGAGATTCACAGTTAAATATCCACAGTGTCAGAGAAAGGACAATGTATTCAATATTTAGCATTTTTATAATATCATCTAATTAGAATATAATTTAATTATTGTAATCAAGTACCAAAGGAAGATGTTGTTTTTGGCGTTTTGTTTCTTTCGAAATTACATTGAAAGGAGCCGATTGTCTCCGAAACACCTTCGGTCATTGGGTACATGCCAACATACAGTGACGCGGAATGATTGGTTTGTTGTGCCAGTAAGTCTGAATACATGTCAGCTGTCTGCATCAGTGAGGTTGCCTTTATATCGCCCGTTCTGTAGGCACCAATCAAGCTTTACTTGGGACTGTCCCATATCCTATATACCAGCACATGCGCATTGTTCAACCAGGAAGAACGATAGAATAATCTGTTATTGTCTGAGTGGAGTTGCACAAACCACGAACGAAGATGTACTTGCGATTGTCTTAAAAATCCTTATATACCAGCTCAT